>OMNZ01020536.1:0-12000 GCA_900303255.1 Lesueurigobius sanzi | reverse complement strand
CAGAGAGGCAGAGAGGCAGAGAGACAGAGAGACAGAGAGACGCAGAGAGAGAGAGACACAGAGAGACAGAGACACAGAGAGACAGAGAGAGAGAGAGAGAGAGAGAGAGAGAGAGAGAGAGAGAGAGAGAGAGAGAGAGAGACAGAGAGAGGCAGAGAGACACAGAGACAGAGAGACACAGAGAGACACAGAGACAGAGAGACGCAGAGAGACAGAGAGGCAGAGAGACAGAGAGACAGAGAGACACAGAGACACAGAGGCAGAGAGACACAAAGACACAGAGGCAGAGAGACACAGAGACACAGAGGCAGAGAGACACAGAGGCAGAGAGACAGAGAAGCGCAGTTTCTGGAATTTGAAGTTTAGGGCAGTAAAGCGGCATTTGGGCGGCTTTTTACGCATTAAAATGGTTTATTTTTATGTGAAAGTATAAAATGACAGAAAACTTTCATATTTATGTCAGTAATTTACAGTAAAAGTTTCAAACTGATATCATTCAATGTAATTGTTTTCCCTATTCACCCACAGTGTCTTAGCCTGGCCTTAGCCATCCGTAAACTCCGGTCAATTTTTATTTCCCTACATGTACGTCTGGGTCTGATCTCAGTGGCTGCGTTAACATCGGTTGAATTGAGTCGGACCATTCAGCGAGCGGGGGAGGCGGGTGTTGTAGGTGACGTCAGGCATATGCAGGAAATGATAATACGGATGGCAAAGGCCAGGCTAGTGATTGGGTAAAATCAGATCCAATCGTTTCAAACTTTAAAAGGAGTTGACTCCTCCCACCTCAAAATGGAGATCAGTTGCGTAGAGCCAGACCCTCTGTACGAAATGAGTACAAGGGGATGGTAGGACCAGGCTAACAGTGTCTTAATGCCCTGCACAAACCCTGGCATTCATTGATTTGTACTTCATCATCGTTTGCTTGTGTAATCTGGAATGTTCCGCAGTGTGGCTTTTACAAAGAGAATCCTGTATCAGAAGCTTTTATTCATAACCTCTTATTGTTCTTCACAAAGTTCACATTTGTCCATGGTACAGCGCGGAGGAGTTTCCGGTGAGTGGGGTGTAACCTGGAGGTGATTAATCAGTTTGAAGCCTGTCAGAGTGAAGCCTACGAGGGTCCAGGACGTCCTTCAACACCACTCTCCTCTGAACCAAGCAACTTTAAACAAAGGGGCTTTGACATTGGCAGGTGACTCCGTGATGAAGGGAGAAGAAAAACTCATTATTACACTGTTGGCGCTCGTCTCAAAGCGTTATTGTGTTGTACATATTTCAATAGTTTCATGTTTTTGAATTCGGAGCAGGTGCCGATACAGCTCTATGGGAGAGAAACAGTTTTTTAAAGTATTTCCAAAAAGAAAATTGACAAATGGTTCTCCTGATTCGCAAACCTGACATAATATTCTTATGGCTGAAAGTCCTTTCTACTGGCCAACATCATCACCATGTTTTTGATTATCGTCTCTACTTTTGGACACCTTTATGGTAAATTAATTGGACCGTAGTTCATATGTGCCGACAGAGAAGACATTGAACTTTGTGGCAGTTTTTGTTTCACGTGAGTTGACCCATTACAGAGAGATTTGCAATAAACTAAGATTAGAAATCAGCATGTTGGCATTTACCAAATAGCTTCCAGCATAGTATTTTCAGGTCAGGGGTGTCCATACTTTTTCCATGGAGGGCCAAAGACCTGGATCAGTCCTGGTTTATTGGATCATATTTAGTTCTTGATTTGTTCTGATCTGTCGAGTCCTGGTTTAGACCTGGTTCAGAGCTGGTTTAGGCCTCCTTTAGTCCCATTTTATCACTGGATTGGACCTACTTTAATCTAGGATTCCACCTGATTTTGTCCTTGTTTTGTGACTCTAGTTTAGACCTGGTTTAGACCTGTTCTGACGTGGTTTAGATTAGACTGGGTTAGTCCTGGAATAAACCTGGTTTTCCCCTCCTCGAACCACCACCTTATCGTGGGGGAGGGGTTTGAGAACCTGGATGATCCTAGGAGCTCTGTGTCTGAGGCATTATGCTCCTGTAGGGTCTCCCAGGGCAAACAGGTCCTAGGTGACGGGTCAGACCAAGAGCGGTTCAGAAGCCATCAGGCCAGTTATGTCACCCAGAGGAGCATCGTGAGGCCGTCCTCCCGTGGACCCACCACCTGCAGGAGGAGCCATAAGGGACTGGTGCAATGTGAGCCGGGCTGCTGCCCCCGTGACCCAGTAATGGATAAGCGGAAGAAGATGGATGGATGGATGGATAAACTTGGTTTAATCCTAGTTTAGTCGTGGTTTAGCCCTGATTTAGTTGTGGTGTAGACCTGGTTTAATCCTGGTTTAGACCTACTTTTAGACCTGTTTTAAAACTCATTTGGACCTACTTTAATCCAGGATTCAACCTGTCCTTGTTTTAGTGGGTCTGAGGGTGGCATTTGGTCCCCAGGACACACTTTGGGCCCCTCTGCTATAGGCAAATGTCACTTGACTTTCTTTCGATAAAAATCTTAACCTCAATGTCCTCAAATGAGTGTTTGGTGGCTTTGAGGTGGATATGTAGCTGACTGAGGACCGCTACTGCTAGAATTTCCTCTTCGGGGGTTGACCAAGCCTTGTTTTCAGTAATTGTTTTGTCTCTCCAATGTAATGTTCTTTGCATTCCTCTTCTTTGCAATGAATTGAATGAATTACGTGGCTCTTTTTGTGGTTTGGGATCTTGTCTTTAGGGTGAACTAGTTTTTGTCTTAATCATTGGTTTGAAATAAACTGGGATTTTATGTTGTCCAAAGACCCTCTGCATTTTCTCTGAGACTCTAGTTGCATAAGGTACAGCTACTCCTCTCCTTTTTGGTTCTGTCACTAATAACTACTTTTCAAAAACTAACAAAGATATCCAAAAATATTTTTCCATTACTTAGATTCCTTTGCCGTAAATATAGGCAATTTTGGACAATTTTATTTATTTTTTCCTCATATTTATGTCAGTAATAAACAGCAAGGCTTTCAAATTGATATCACTTAGCTAAAAATGTCTCCCTATCCACCTGCAGTGTCTCGCCTTAATTGCAATGTCATACTGTCTACTATATATTGGATCATTTGTCAACATGTTGCTCAGCCCTAACATCGCTCACCTCCAGTATTTTAAGTATAAATCCTGGCTTGCTGCTGCCCTGTTCCTTATAGTACATATATATATAGTATATTATTCCTCAGATGTTGGACTGTGCTTCCGGCCTTGTCCCGTTTTCCCATTTCCTCGGCGGATAATCACCAGGTCCCGGTAAATCCCCGATATCTCCCCGGGATCAAGAGCAGGTCTGCAGCCTCCGGAAAGAGAGAGAGAGAACAGTCCAGCCTTTTCCTCCTCCACTAAGAGCTCCGTCCTGAGGTGGTTTGTGCCGAGACTGAGGGGCAGAGATGGTTCTCACAGTCTGAATGGGGCAGGGACAGGAGACACAGCTGGACATTAGTACAAAAGTAGAAGGAGAGCATGTAACGAAAGGCAGAGGTCATGTATTTGGGAGTACATTCAAGATGGTATCTCCCAAATCCTACAAATCTCAAATGTATGCATATATATTGTATATGTTTGCATACATATAGTACATTTTGCGATATTGCACATTGTATTTTATGAAGAAAAAGGGAGAAACAGATGTATAATTTGTAATATATTAGTCTCAAACGTGGACTTTAGTGGCTGGATTTGAATTCAGAGACATCCTTTTGAAACTTTTTGCTGTAGATTACTGACATAAATGTAACAAAAATGTATCGTGAGTTTTTCGCTATCCCTATTTATGAAAATACATTACATACTGTACAACCTGGAGTGGTATTTCACTTAATTCACACAGTTTTGAATTAATCCTGTTTACTTTGGCCGTTTCATGTCGATCTCTTCTATTCTTCAGCACTTTTTTTTCAATTGTGAAATTGTTCAAACCCCTAAACTGTCCTAAACATCTTTAAAGTCAATTATCCAATATTGGATCAGTTCTGAGCCATTCTCTGTTCATAGCATGGATATAGTGGCACCGTGGAGTTGCTCGCCACGTTGTTGGATGAAAAAGAAAGTTTTCTTTTGCTAAATTATTCACACTGCTGGCTGCGGGGGGCGCTGCTGGCCAAATCCTCACCAGCAGTATTTTAGAGCAACTGTGTATACCTTACAGAGATATTATTTTAGACCAACTGTGTATACTGTACCTTACAGAGATATTATTTCAATCTATAAAATGTAAAATATCAATACACAGAGTCTAACGAAGGATTCTTACCGTATGTGAATGACATGTCCACTTTAAATACTTGGTTTTACTTTGTACGTCCGGGACACTCAGGTGTCATGAACAACGCCCTGAACAATGTTTTATTTTTATAGTTTTTGATCCATAAATGATACAAACTTACTTTTTTTTTTTTGCATCAAAAGCAGTAGATCTATGGCTTTCCGCCGAGTCCTCTGGCATCTAATGTCTAGCAGACACTTCAAGATGGTGTACTGAAATTCGCTGTCCAATTGGACATCTGCCTTTGGCAAGTGACCTGCGATTCTCCAATGTGAGCGGAGAAACTTTGACAAAGTGTTAGTTGCTCAGATATCTCACTCCTTTGACTCTACATGTGTTGCAACAAGTGTCAAGACTCATCAAAAGATGTACTTTTTATGCAATTTTGCGCAATTACTATTATGTTTGGGGATGTTTGGCAATGCGTAAAAAATAAGTCCATTTTAGCCACACAATACTCCTGTGGAGAAGGTCTTGAGAGGTTATTATGATACAAAATGTGTAAGAGAGGCGATTTTGGATATTTTATTTAGTCTTCACTGTAAAACATACACTTTTGGCCTTTTTGGGGGTTTAAAGTTTAATCAATCAAGCAAAGAACTGGATGTAAACAAAATCTGTCAGTGAAACCGTTTTTTCTAGTAATTTTTTTACATGAATGAAATTATTTAGTTTCTCTTTGTGCTACTTTAAGGGAACAGAATGTGACAAAACAGTCTTCTAAATAGAAATCTATGGATCTATGGAAGAAAGTTAATTCACTGACATAATTGAAATAGACCTTTGTGCGTTTTTCCTTGTTTCCAGGTGAAAGTACATCTCGCCAAAAAATGTAGCTTTGCCCGGCCTTTGTCTCGTCATAAAAATTCAACATCACCACTTGTTACTATGATAATGTGAGATACAACCAACGGAATCAACTGAGAATCCATATTTTATGCATCATTCCAGCCCGGCTCCCCATCGCCCAGTGTAAAGTACATGAAGTATGGAACGCCGCGCTGCATATATGGACAAAAGTGCGGACAGCCCAAGTTTATATATCACCCAGACTGGTGCAGAGTGGTGCTGTGTTCTCTTTGGGCCCCGCTCCAGCCGCTCGATGCCCAGCACAGTCACAGAGTAATGGGTTTGGACGAGGAGCCCGGTCTGGTCTGGACGAGCTTCAGGAGAAGAGTGTCTGCGACGAGAGGGAGAGAAAACACACTTTTAACCTTCAAGAAGAAACGCAAAGAGCCGGGGAAATGAGCCGAATAAATTAAAAAAAAATCACAGGTTGTATATTCAGGAAGTTATAATAATTTCATTGTTTTGTTTGAGGCAAGACGTGGCAGGTGAACGCATTGATTTTTCATGCAGTGGTCAGTTTTGAGATGTTGGCTAGTTTTCCCTCTCGGCATCTTAGTTTCGATTTCAAAGTAAAACATTAGAACAAACTCACGAATGAGTTACAATGATTTTTTTATGATATTTTGTGGACTTCAGATTTTGTCAGAAGTGACTATGACAGGGGTGCCCAAAGTGGGTCAAATTTGGCCCTTCAAGGGGTTTGATTTGGCCATTGAGATGGTGCACCAAAGAACACCAAAACAGTATGTCCTAATCAAAATGCACATTCAATGATATTAAAAGATACAGTAGATCTGTTTAAATTTGATTTTTACATATGAAGTTGCATTGCATTTGGCCCTTTGATTGCTACTTTGGCCCTCCATTTCCTAGTTTGGCCTCCATGGAAAAAATAAAAAAAACTTAGGGCGCCCTTGTTCTAGACAATTGTTTTTGAATTTTGCAAAACTTTAGCCTGTTCTGAAAATTATGTTTCCGTTACTCAACATCTGCACTTTAGTAGCTCCTACAGACTCCAAACTTTTACTTTTACTTAATATTAAAATGATCTTTTTGGTAACACTTTATAATAAGGGTACATGAAATCATGCCTGAATTATATACAGCCTTGTGTCCTAACAGTTAAAATGCAAATGGACACTACTTTAGTATAGGGGAAGTAATGGATGAACTAAGGCCGCGTTCAAACTGCAGGTGAATCTGATTCAAATCTGATTTTTTGGGCTGACTGTCCACACTGTTTTAGCAAGTGTCCAAATCGGATATGGCTCTGTTCAGACTGGGCCACATACATTAACAGATCTGACAGGTTGCTGTAGCGATGACGGTCTGGCGCATTGGGTCTGGTGTCGCGTAAAGTGACGTCACGGAGAGTCAAAACCGATCTGTGTGTTGGGAGCTGTTCAGACTGAGACGCATCTGTCCAAATGCGATTTGAAACTACCTCCCGAAGGTGGTTTCGATCCGTTTTGCAAAAATCTGATTTCATGTGGTTTGTGACTGTTCAGACTTCAAAAGCGCCATCCGGTTCCAATCTGGATGGGCAAAAAATCAGATTTTGGCTGGCAGTCTGAACGCGGCCTAAGGATTAGCTAATGATGAGTTCATTTCTACAGTAAGGTACACTTTTTCTTTTTGGTGAATTCAATTCATCATGATGTTAGGATCATGATATACAAGATTTCCATACATTCATTACATGAGTTCATTGTTGAATTCATCATTAATTCATACGTGAATTCATGCATGAATTTCATGATTTCATGTACCCTTTTTATAAAGTGTTACCAGCTTTTTCAATATCTAAATTCTTATCCAATTTATTGCATGTTCAACCTCAAAAAACAAGGAGAAATTAGAAGTTTTACAGATGTACTTACTGCAGCTTTGAAAAAAACTAAACATGAGATCCAAAATCCACAAAAAATAAAGCAATCATTTGAACCTGGCTCTATTATATCCATTAAGTAGATTTTGTCACAGAAAATATATGCATTTTTTACTTGAATTCATTATTATTTTGTGACAATATTATTATTTCTTTTTATGTGACAATATAAGATGAAAGAAAACAATACATGTTTTCTCATATCTACAAAAAAAAAATCCAATCAATCAAAATACCAACATTTTTCCTCCCTATTCAACCTGCAGTGTCTCATGTCCAATTAAAACTGATATACCTGTAGCAAAAGGGATTCTCTATTCTTTGAAACTTCTCGTCCCTGTTTTGAGGTTACATTATTATTATCACCCCACTGTTCCAACATGGCCGCCGCTGTATTGTCCACTCTAGAGGTCTACCCCCTTCTCGCTGCGTGGGGCTGGTCTCCAAAGCGTGCGGCTGCGGTTACCAGATCTGGCACCGGCTCCTCCGTCGAGAGGGAAAACAAAATGCTGTCCAGATGAAATAATTACATTCAGTCAACATGAAAAATCCGAGCGACACGGCCGATGATGGTCAGCAGGCTGTAAAAACTCATTATTATATTGGAAAAGTTTGGGGTTTGTTTGACTTGGATTTCCGGCCATCTGTAACACATGGCTGGGACACTGAGTGATTCTGAAATTAATTAAAGCCAATTCCTATAGATTTGTTTTCATAATTTGATTATTTCTTCTTTATTTCTGTTGTTGTTGTTCGTTCTGTCTTTCTGTGTATTCTTCTGTCACATGTAGAAGATCCATTTCTCTAAGGACTGATTAAGGGGAAACAATGCAGGTCAAACCTTTTTTTTTTTTTTTTTTCTCAGATTTTGGGCCAGTTTCCTCTCTTCACCTGGAAACAAATACATGACCTAATTGCTACAATAAGTAGTGTAATGATTGCACTGATTCAATGTTTCTCCATAGAACTGTATGGGAAATTGTAACTTCAATGGCCATCTTCTCAATATGATTGCTTTTTTTCACATTGTGGCGACAAAATCCCACAGACTCCAAACTCTTAACTACAAGGCAAAACTAGAAATGTTACAGATTTATTCAGTTATTACTATCCATCCATCGTCTCCGCTTATCCGTTGCCGGGTTGCGGGGGCAGCAGTCCAAGCTGCCTGGATCACACTGGGATCACAAGGGATTTCGTTTGGCCCTCAAGATGGTGCTGAGATTGCAACTAATCTAAAAATAAGTTCACTTTTCTTGTAATAATGTGATTTGACCTTCATTTGAGCAGGTCACATACATTTATCAAAGGAATAAGTCTTTGTGCATTTAGAATGAGGAAAAAATAGCTTGAGAAATATCTTTTGTCTCTTTTCTTTGAAGAAAGAACAAAGCTCTATTTCTATTGACATTGTTTTTTACTTAAAGTAAGGCAGAATCCAGACTATAACTAGTTACTAAGGACCCATAAACAGCATGTCATACAGTTGTACAGTTTTTAAAGGATATTTAATCACAGATCTGGTTGAATTTGCCCTTTCTTTGTTTTGCGCTTGGCCCTTCGCTCGATAATACTTTTCCATTTTGGCCCCTGCCCTAGAGCATAATGCCCCAGACAACAGAGCTCCTCAGCTCATTCGGGTGCTCAAACCCCTCCACTACGATAATGTGGCGGCTCAAGGAGGGGCACTTATCCCTAGTTTATTCAAAAACGAAATAAAATACCCAAAATCCACTCTGAACTAACCTTTGTATTTAAAATATCAACAAAATGAAACCATCCATTTAAACCTGGCTATTATGTACAGCAGCGTGAATGCTGTGTGGAAGAATCCAGTGAGATTTTTGTTAAAATCTCTGTCTAAACGTAGCATATATGGCATGCATGTTTCTGTGGATTACCATTAAAACCTATCCATGACTTGGACATACGTTTTCCATCTTGGAACTGAGAGTGGACATCTGGACAAACTTACTTCAGTCTCATCTCCAGCTTGGTTTTATTGAGCCAGCGATGTCCGCTCGGATCTGCCCCGTTGCTGAAACCATGTGTCTGCGAAGTTAAACGGATGTGACTGATCAGTGCAGTAACTACCACCAAACCCCTGGAGGACAACGCAGATGTTTTAAACAGAGGCTTCACATCTGGCTCCGCAAACTGTACCCAAAGTTTAACAGAAAATAGTGGAATTGCAAACTTTCTTCTCAGCACATACAGTATTATTCGCCAAATCATGTCCTTGATGGAGAGAAAGTGCCGGAGGTGTATGCGAGTTTAGTCAGATAACATTATTTTTATATAGTTTAACTCAAGAAGAAGTTAAAAAATATACAGTATATAGACCCAAATAATTATAAGAGTAAACCAGCGAGCAAGTAAACAAACACTGAGGATATGCTTCTTGTAGTGAGAAACCCTTCTGAGAATAAGGAAACACTGCACACTCACAGCTACATGCGGAGAATTACTATAGTTATGAGCATTCACACGTAAGTCGACATTTTCTGTGAAAGAATCACACGGCTTGATGTCTCACAAACAAAAATTATGTTGATATTGAAGGTGAAGTTAGTCATAGTCTGATCATCTACGTCTCGCTGGTCACCCAAATCCCATGACCATAGGTGAGAGAAGAACGTAGATCGACCGGTAAATCGAGAGCTTTGTCTTTGGCCTCAGCTTCTTCTTCACCACAACAGTCTCATGCTCCATCCATCCCTCACTCGTGACTATGACCCCGAGATACTTGAACTCCTCCACTTGAGGCAAGGACACTCCAAATCGATATCGCTCAGATATGGCATTTTGGGTAATGATTACGGTGACGATTGTAGGGATTCTGAAGAGACAAGTCTAGCATCACTCTCCATCCAGCAACCAGTCTCTAAAAGAGGTCATTGTTGAAGAATGGGAAAAGATGGATGTTGTACCATGTTGCCAACTTCTTCATCCCATGCCTAGAAGACTTTGTGTTGTCATGTAAAAATCATGGAGGCCATACATGCTGGATATAGTAGTTTTTGTTGTGGGGTGCAGTCATTTGTTTTGCCTCATCCTCATGTTACTTTTGGCCTGGGAACCATCTGGCCCATCCGTCCATAGGAGTGGATCCCTTCCCCAATGTGGTTTTCCTCGAGGTTTCTCTGTTTTGTCCCACGTGGTTTTCCTTGTCCCAGAGTTTTTCCTTGGGTCTAAGGATGTGGGAAAACCCAGGCTGACATTTCATTGTTTGTGTTTTATGCCGACCTCTGAGATGACTCCTGTTGTGGTAAGAGGGTGTACTCATTTACGTTGAGTGCAGTATATTACCCTCATCGAGACTTCGAAAGTATAGAAATAGAATCCTTTTCATTTCCGCTAAGGATTTACTCAGTAGGAAACAGTAACAAAATCATGCATGTATTAGGCCAGCACCCCTCCTGGCCTCTGATACAGACAGCTTGTATAAATTAGGACGTTCTTATTCAAATGCATAGTACCTCTCCTCTGTTGATGAGAAAGGTTATGTAAACTGCTGTGTGTAACTCACCGAATGAATATGCATCATTTCTCACCTTGGAAATCAGCATATTCTGGCAGATCACAGCTCCCTGGTCTGAAACGGCGCCGAGCCTCCCGAAAGTCCTGCCTATCCTTGAACAGATGAAACGCAATCGCAACAAGACGCCGCAACATGAGCCCTTTTTATTAAATACAGCCCCGACTTTGTAGCAACAGCCTCCACCCGGCAGAGATAATGAAACGGAGACGTGTTAAGATGTAAGATTATGACCTGTTTAAGATATTTTTCTTTGTTTTGTGCTTTTGAGCCAGTCATCGTTGTCAACATCAACAATTTGACCACTCAGTTATCCAAACAATTATTCGGAGCAACTTTCATATGCAGTATTGTAAGCAAAGGTATCATGAGTATTGTTTGAACTGGCAAGCTCTTGCAAGACTGGTGTACCTACTGCACCAATAGCACGGTAGTATCTGCAAGCAAGATACAGTAGCAAAATACTATTGTTTTTCTCTCGCAATTTCAATCTCCATGTCCATAGATGCAACGGTCTCATCAGTAAAGGGAATCAGGGCTTGCATCTCGGCTAACTTTAGGTCTTACTTTCTGCTGACTAAGCTTAAGCTGTCCAATGTAATATTAAGTTGTTTTCTTGTCCTATACGTGTTATCCGTTTAGCAACTCTGAAGGAATTTATCAGTCCTTTCTGAGACTTGTCCAGAGTCTCAGAAAGGACAGAAAACACCGACCAGTCACAGCAGCGCCATCGTCTCACGCCCTCCGCAGAATACTATTGTTGATGAATAGGTTGCATTCGCGCGACATCACAATCAATCAATTTATTTTTGTAACGCCCAATATCACAACACAACATCCTAATGAGCTTAAAGTTTAAAAGTGAGGTGGAGGGCAACTATGGTATCTGCCAAAATGCAGATTGTCTTAGTTTATTGCTAATTTTGCTGTAATTCCTTGACCAATCTACATGAAACTGCCACAAAGTCCAATGTCTTCTCTGTCAGCACATGTATGAACTAAGGTCCAAAGGTGGTGACAATATTCAAAGACGTTGGCCAGAAGAAAGACTCTCAGACTTAAGAATAACATTGGAGGTTTGTGAATCCAATCCGTGTCAACTACTGATCAAGTACATTTGTCATTTGAAGAGTTTGTTTGCAAAAGCAGATAAGTGCCACTGACAAAAATCTATTTATGTTTGTAATTTTCTCTTTGTGGAGCTGTGTTTTTAATGACCACATCTATTTTTGCACATAAAAAATATGAAATCACTTGTTCTTGTTCAAATTGTTTCGTCGTTACTTTTACTTGTGTCACCTGTAGAGTATGGTGATAAAAATCTAAAACATTGTAGCAAAAACTTCAAATCGGAGATATCTGCTTTTGCAAATGAACTCTTCACATGGACCTCAGGGAGTGGTCTCCTGCTGGTCCCAGAGTCAGGACTAA
>OMNZ01020532.1:26203-38797 GCA_900303255.1 Lesueurigobius sanzi | reverse complement strand
AAAAAGTGCAAGTTGCCAACATAGTCAATACACCATATACAGATTACAATACAATTAACATTTAGCAGCAAATCTAAAAATCTAAATCTAAAAGTGTGCAAATTGTTAGTATAAGGTGCAGTACAAAGTTACAGTACAATATTTAGCAGTGACATATGAAGTGCAAAATTTTCAAACAAATAACGGACAATGGCCACCAGATGCACCACGAGGGTATCATCCGATGGCCATTGTACCCAACTACAGCATATGTAAACAGGATGATAATCTGGTTGTCTGGCAGCCATCAGATGGTACCCACAAGGGTATCATCCGATGGCCAAATACCCGTCTGGTACAGTTAGTGCGCGCAGGACTGGTGTTGTAAGAGCCAGTCCTTTAGAGCCCGAGAAAAGCTGTGAAAATCTGCCATGTTCTTTAGATTGTCTGGAAGCCCGTTCCATTCCTTGATGGCTTTGTAGGAAAAGGCAGATTGGGAAAATGCAGACTTTCTTTTGGGAACATTGCAGTCTCCCCTGGACACAGACCTTAACGCTCTGCTTGTTACTTGAGAGCGTGGTTGTACAAACGTTTTTAAGGGGGGTGGGGCGGCATCATGTAAGATTTTATGTACCAGGCGGATATCAGAGTACCTGATCAGATTATCGAAGCTCAATATTTTATATTTGTCAAGTATGAGGCAGTGGTGGTAACGCCGAGGCTTTTTATCTAGGATTTTCAAGGCCTGGTTATGCACTGGTCTAAGGGGATTTAGAACAGTTTGTTTGGCTGGAAACCACGTAGACACACAGTAATTAAACTATTATATATTATTATAACTATTATTAATTATTAAACTTTTAATAATTATAAGGCTCTCCAAGACAGTGTGTAGGTAATGTACAGGATTGTTCCCATACCATTATTATCATTCTAACAATAATACCAACTTTATTTATAAAGCACTATAAAAACTATACAGCTGGCCAAAGTGCCATACACATTCAGTATGTACTGTAAATGTACAGTAAAACCAGTTAAACAAGAACATGAAGCAAAATCATATTATACATTAAACGTCAGTGAAAAGAGGTGCGTTTTTAGTAAAGATTTGAAAACAGGTAAAGACTGGGCCTGTCTGATCTATAATGGCAGCTGGTTCCACAGCCGTGAGCCAACAACAGAGAAACCTGATCTCCACGAAGTTAGTATTTGGTTTTAGGGACAACCTGCTGTAGCTGATCTGCTGACCTGAGAGCACAAGAGGAGATAATACTCCGGGTTAGTGTAGCTGCATATATTGAGTACAGGTTAATGCTAAACCCAAGGCCACATGGCTAGTTACGCGCAAGTCTTTGTGTTAATGCCACACTCCACGATTTTGACCGTCTGGAACGAACAATCGCTCGTCATGGGGAAAACCGTAACTTAAAGTGAAGAAAGTCGAAGCAGAATTGCCAGGACGAGGACAAAGATTTAAAATTGATCCGGCCGAAGACGAGCTGAGACAAATGTCAGACAGTCTCTATAGGATCTCTGTCAAATGTGTCGTCAACAAAATGCAGCACCAGCGCACAGCCACGGTTACAAGCAACAGTCTTGGCCTGAACAGGACATATTTCACGTTCCCTGGACTTTTCTACAGAAATAAACACAGCTAGCCTCAAAAAAACACAAAACTCTACAAGTCACTCTTTGAATCATCGCAGTATGGATGAGTGAAGGCTCATGATTTCACTTGTATTACAGGGTGACATGAAAAAATGTTATGAGAGGAAAAAATTGTGAAATTGTGAAATCGCTGCTTGATTCTGTTCTGTTCTGATACTAGGCATCAAATAGGTAACATTTGATTATTAAAATGTTTAGATGTTGCAAAGCCTCCACAGACAGTGCTGCTCTGTGTTAATAATAGTAGCAATAGCCACATACAGTAAACAGGATGATTAATATTTGGTAAATGAATTGGTCATTTGTGGTATTGGACGAATGAATGTAGTGGGCGAGTTGGTCGTGATGGAGGAGGCCGTTGGAGCAGATTGGATGTTTTGAAGTCACTATATAACACAATTAAACTTTAAGTTATTCAATTAGTTCTAAAATGTTTGCTGATGAAGCAAACATGATATATATTTTTATTTAGTTAGTTTACTCAACCAAATCTAAAAGCATTGAAAAGATCAAAGGAGAGAATAGACTTTAAAACAGCTCTGCTTGTTACAAGTCTCTCCATCGTCTAGCTCCTCAGTACATCTCTGACATGTTAGAGCCGTATGAACCAGCTGTGACCTGAGGGCCTGAAGGAGTGGTGTCCTGCTGATGTTCAGAGTCAGGACTAAACATGGTGAGGCTATATTTCAGTTTTATACAGCTAAAATCTGGAACAGTCTGTCAGAAGATGTGAGAAAGGCTGAAAACGGTTCAAATCCAGACTGAAAACAATTCTTTTTAGCTGCACATAATGTTCACTCTGCGCTTTTAATGTGATTCATTAATGATTATGTTTTATTGATTTTATCTGCCTTCTGCACATTGATTCTCAACTACCGAGCACTATGGATCATGGTGGCTAAGTGCTTAGTGCTCTTGCCTCACAGCAAGAAGGTCCTAGTTTCGATTCCTGTGGGGACTTTCTGTGTGGAGTTTGGTGTTTCTCTCCATGTCTGAATGTGTTTTCTCTGGGTGCTCTGTTTTCCCCCCAAAACATGCACAATAGGTTAATCTTGAGATGGGTCCCTGCTGCTCCTGACAGGTCGCCCAGGTTGTCCAATGCAGGGGACAAATTTCCCTACGGGGACAGTACAGTCCACCTCAACCGTTAAATGTTATTTCCTGTTTTTATTCCATCACATTCAATGAGAAAGAATATCTTTCCGCTCAAATTGAAATGTTTCTTTGCTGACGTCATTGTGAATCTCACTTGACCTAGATTCCAAAAGCCCTTTACATTTTTGTGTTTGGCTGTGCTGTATTTTGCCTTCGTCTGTATCCTAATCCCTCAGTAGCTTTTGGTTTGGAGCACAAGACGGCAAAACAGTGAGTGACTTTTACAATGTGCCTGTGACCTACATTGCACTTAAGAAGTCACATCTAGCCACTCATTTAACGATGGCATCTTCCCGCCTGAAATGTCTGGCTTTGCTTGCGTCTGTAAATAGTCGCTTAGCACTCAAGGCTCAACAGTTTAGTAATGATGCTAGTTTCACTGAAAATGCTGCTGTCACATTAAGCCAAGGATTAGGTTGTCCGTAAGCTCTTCTCCGCGGGCTGTCTCTCTCCAGGTGGTTAACTGAAGAGGTATAATCTTCCGACACGCACAATAAAGGCAGTGGATGCTGGAAAACAGGCATGGAAGTATACGCAAATTTAGAGGAGTGTGTCTCGAGCTATTCGCAGCAATAATTAGACACTTGCAGACAGGTAGAGGTGGAGTAAATGAGCCCCTGCTATTTCTGGCCCGGATTCACTTCCTCATGTCTTTCAAATTTTTCGGCACCTGAACCTCCAGCGGTCCCCTGCACCCCCAATCCATTTACAAAGCCTTATCTGTCGCCTTTTTCGAGTAAATTCCACTCGCTCTCTCTCCACCTTTTGTCTGCAGAAGTGACATGGTGTCAGCGGTTTCATGCAGCACTCATTAGATTTTGTCATCTGGAGCTTTTCCCTGAGAAGAGAGGTGTTGAATACTTCAGGAGCAGATCCTCTTTCACAGCAACTAAGATTTATCAGGTGGCATTGTGTTGAAGAACTACCGCTGTTCATCCTCATGGCAGCGCTTTGGCATCTTCTTGTCAGGGAGTTTTTGTGCTGTGTTTTTAAGTGACTTTTGGCACTGATGTATTGAATTCTGTTTTTTTTAATTCACATAAAAATAATGAAGTCAGGCACTTACGTAACAATCACACTGCTGTTATTGAAGTGATGGGTGCTCAGGTGGCGCAGTTTCTTCTACGTTGGGCTCACACTAAATCCTGAGTGGGTCCTTGCGGGTCTGGTTCGGTTATTAAATCAGTGTTGTGCAGTAGCTCCGCGCAGTCCAGAATAAAATCAGCTACAAACTCACTTGGCTAATATTGAAACAGGTGGTCATGGCGAAGCTAAAGTGGACCGCGGAGGATCTTCTACCAAGGATTTTTGTGAACAAGGACAACAGTTTCACCCTGGAACGGGAAATATACCTGTAGCTGTATTTGGATTTTAAGGATTTCTGAACACAGCAGTAGAAAGGAGGAGGCATGGGGTGCACAGGGTTTTCTGGGGCATTTTTCTATATCTGTAAAGCACCTTGTGCACCTTTTGGATGTTGTTAAGGCGCTATAATAAATATTGATTGACTGATAAAAAGCATTAAAAGTCATGAAATGAATTGTGTCCGAAATAAGGCCTTAAATGTCATTAAAAAGCTTTAAATAAAATTCAAACTGGCATTAAATCAAAAGTTCTTCAAAAATAATTACATTGTTCAACTACTTTTGTTTAGTTTGACAAAAATTAGGGTCTAGACTGCAGTTTTGGCAGAAATTATACACCATCTGTTGAACAATGTTCCATTCTATCAAAGTTTCTATTGAATATAGAAATGAATATTGAATACGCACCGACTTGTGGCATTAAAAATGTATATATAATATTTGGGAATTAAAATGGCATTATAAAGCATTAAATTTGACTTGCTGCTACCTGTAGAAACACTGGGTGCACTAGCTGGACTTCTGACTGAATGGTGAGTTTGATCTGTATTCTTTAGCATTAATGCGCTGTTTGCTAGTTTTCCCATATGTACAGTACATAGTTGTTATCTCGTGAAATCCTGTGAACTCATGGACTGAGGGAGCTCCGCACCGTACTGTGCACCGTACTGTTCTCGACTGGACCTGGGCCGAACCCGCACAGAAGTCAGTGCGAGCCAGGAGCAATACATGCTTTTTTCAGTCACGTGGCTTTTGTTGTCATCTTGCCGCCATCTTGGGGACCTGTGCATTATATCAAGTTATGCATCTTGGCTGACTGAAGTCAAGATGCTACATCCAAAATAAGGTTGTAACGCTTTGGCAGCACGTAAGATTTGTTGGTGAAGCTATAGTTCATCTGAAAGGCGTCGACAATGGTCTGAGATTTTGGCCACGTTACCTTGTCTTGTCCGGGTGAGTGCACCGCTGCCACACATCTGATCTGTGCGAAGGTGGCGCATCCTCAAACTTTGGTCTGATGGTTTCCTCGCTCGCCATCATTCTTTCTCATCTCTACAAACACAGCAGCTAAAACACGTATTGCTACACTCTGCCTTCCAGACACATAAAGCAGGGGGAGGAGTTTCCCACAGGCAGCGAGCTCAGAGGGGCTGCTTCTCAGAGAGACAGAACGCACACGGCACAGGGAAACATCGGAAACATCTGAAAATACTAGCGGCACATCTAAAATCTTTGATTGATGCGTATCAACTTATTTTGCGTATTGAATCGGAGAGATTGTATCCAACGATTCGATATAATTTCGAGAATCGTTGCATCCCTGCATAGTGGACTGTGCATCCACTAAGTAGGGATGCAACGATTCTCGATGTTGTGTGAGGAGTGAATGAATATTTAAGCACGTCTTATCAAGCTTGTAAATCGCAATATAAATCCAACCCATTAGTATCAGTCATAGTTTACTCTTGACATATGTGATTTTTTAAATTTGCATCTCATTTGCACAGGTAATATTTTAGATTATCTCAACCTTTGACCAAACCGAGCTTTGTGGACCCCTGTTAATACAGAGCCCTGGACCCTTAGTGGTTAATCATCGCTGCTATTGACATTTTTATAGGAAAGTCAATCAAATAAAGTCCATGAAATAAAATGAGCTATCAGCATTCCCAACATTTCATAAGAATCAGCTGAGGCGCTCTTATGCAATATGCAGTAAAATCCGAAGCTCATTTGGAAGCAAAGTGACCTAATAATGAATCATTACAAGCTCCATAAACAAGCCACAGTGTTTGTGCTTTTAAAACGATGAGGGCATCGTGGTGTTTTCTGTCCTCAGCCGCCTGACGTGACCCGGAGCTTTCTGCACAGATTGGATGAGACATGAGTTGGTGAAACAAGTGAATTGAATAACTCATGAAAAACAATGAATCAGCTCATTGTGTTGACTCAGTGCTCTGCAGCTGCCCTTTGTCATAGCCCGCTGTGCTAATCGATGACATCTCTACAGCCTTCCAGCTGCCCAGTTAAGAAACGTGCAAAGGAAAAACAAGAATGCAGCATGTGCGAGTCACTGCCGTTGGTGGGTGGTTTTCACAACTTCTACGATAATAACAACAACCAGGCTGCTAATTCACAATCGATTATTATTATTATGATATTTAAATGCACAGTGCACTACGGTCTGCACTTTTCCCACAAAATATCCACTTTTACAATGTACTAAAGCAGCGGTTCTCAACTGGTACAGCATCAGGACCCACCCTCACCCTAGGATGACAAGGGTGAGGGATAACAATTTATTTTGTTATGTATAATGTAAAACAGTATTGTATTGTCTTTTCAATTCTTGTTTTATAAGCAGTAAATAAGCCTATAAAATGAAGAACGGTGTAGTGTAGGGCATTAGTTAAATAATAGAGTTGTGGCCAAATGTTTGGGGGATGTAAACTTATGCATTTCGTAGAATATGAATGATAACACAAAAACCTTTATTTCACTCATGGTTAGTGGTTGTGTGAAGACATTATTGTCAAAAACCTGTTTGTTTACTCTTTTCAACTAGAAACTAGCCAAATGTCCCTGATCAAAAGTTTACATATTGTGCATCTTAGGTCATCAACTCAGCTCTTGCTGGAAGTGCAAGGGTCCAAACATTGGGGTGATTGGTCCTTCTCAGTCCTTGGACTCAGACTCTGGAACAAGCTGCCCCCTGACATCATCACTGATGTTGGCCTTTTTAAATCCAGGCTCAAAATGCATTTATTCAGACTGGCTTTTAACACTTTTAACACTCAGCAGCACGGTGAGGCAAGAGCACTAAGCACTTAGCCACCACGATCTATAGCGCTCAGTAGTTGAGAATCAAAGTGCAGAAGGCAGACAACTGTTTTATTGTGTGTGTTATTTAATTTTGATTTGATCTCGAAACAAACATATTTTTTTCCAGAGAGTCCAATTTGGTCAGAGTCCTGTATTTCAGCTGATGTGAGTTTTTCTTTGCTCCTGAACTATTTTCCTGGGAGTTGTAACAGTCATGTTAACGTTAGATCAGGGACATTTCAGTGGTTTCTGTTTCATTATGATTTCAAAAGAGTATGTTATCATTCATATTTTATGAAAAATGGCCAAAAGGGTATGTACTGAACTTTTGGCCAAACCTGGGAAAACCCAGACTCGGCGCTATATTGAGTCTGGTCACCATAGCATCAACTAAAAACCCGAGCAAAGAGAGACCACTCAGTTAACCTGTTAAACCCCACAGGACCCAAATTGGGCATTAAAATCTCTTGTTCTTCTCTCTCTCTCCTTCCCCTCTCTCTCTGTCTCTTTCCTTCCTCTCTCTTTCCCCTCTCTCTCTGTCTCTTTCCTTCCCCTCTCTCTCTCTCTGTCTCCTTCCTCTCTCTCTGTCTCTCTCCCTCTTTACCTCTCTCTCTTTCCTTCCCCAGGGCCCAAATTTGGCACGCTGGGGTTTAAGAGGTTAAGGGCAGATGTGTTGTTATTAGCGGTTCCACGTTGATATTGGAACAGGGTTCTTTATCACGTAACTCACCTACTGTTGATGTTTTTTTTTTTGTCGCTGGTTGGAACAAACTCTTGGCTCTGCCGTGCGCCATCCAAGAATTGTTCTTGAGGGGATTTCCGTGGCCCGGGGTGATGCTGCTCGCTAAGAACATGTCACTGCAGATAACAATGGCTGGGTGACCTGACCGATGTCCCCGTGTACAAAAACACAGAGGGTTATCATTCTGGATATACCCAGGAACAGGCATTGAAGATGATTTCATGACCCACTTTTGAGTCCCAACCCACCAGTTTAGAACCAGTTTAATAAAGGACAAAGCTACACTATTAAAAGCAAAAATCAATTTGTGATTTCAGCAAATTAATGTTGTTTTGAATAGTTCTGACTAGATTAGACAGTTACTTCTGTCAGTAACTCATGACAGAAATAACTATGTCTATTCATGTCATTTCTGACTGGGACATTTGTGTAGTTTCTGTTTCATTATGATTTCAAAAGAGTAAACTCAATTCTTTGGCAATAAATGGCTGACTACGGAGCCCTGGAAGTGACATTAGGAAAAAAAATATTTAAAAAAACTTGATGAAGTATTGATGAAGTATTTATATTTTTTTTACCACACATTCACATATCCAGTTTAATGGCTGCTGCAACTCTCGCTGAACAGAGCCATTGGACGCTGAAATTCACCACTGGCCCATCCGTCCAAGGGAGATGGATCCTTCTTCTAAATTGGTTTTCCTCGCCGTAGAGGAAGGTCTAAGAATGGGGGATACTCTAAGCTTGTTACTCTAAGTGATTTACTTATTTACGGGACATTACATCTATTTCATTCGTGTGTGACTTATTTTGATCATTCTTGATGTCTGATATTGATTTGTTTTTGTTCATAGCGACCTTTGAGACGACTTCTGTTATGATATTATACCAAAATAAATTGATTGATTGATTGATATTATCTTGAGGGAACACGTATAGTACGGAGCCCCTAAAGTTCCCTAAAAAGAGAAATACAAATATAGGGTGCACACAAGATAATTGGGTAAAAAAAAAATGTCTTACCAGCTGAATGAAACAGCTGGCAAGACAGTGAGTGCGGGCTGAATGAAATCTTGCCGTACTGACATTCTTCAAATCATGTGCATGTTTCGAGGCCGATCATCTGTGAGCACCTATGGCGAACCCATTCTCCTTCTTCCGTGCATGCCCTGTTTGCGCCACAAGCCAACGGATGTTGTTGTAATTCAGCCTGCACTGGCAAAAAAATATATATTTATATATATATATTTTTTTTCATTCAGCTGGCAAAAAAAAAAAAAAAAAATTCTGTTTCATTCAGCTGGCAAGAATTTTTTTTTTTTACCCAATTATCTTGTGTGCACCCTATATTTTTATTTCTCTTTTTCCCTCAAGATAATATGTAGTAAAAAAAAAATATATATATACTTCATCAATACTTCATCAAGTTTTTGAAATATATTTTTTTTCCTAATGTCACTTCCAGGGCTCCGTACTTGGATGCCCATGAACGGAAAAACGATTTTTGTGTTATCTTTCATATTATATGAAAAATTACCAAAAGATTAAAAGGGTATGTGAACTTTTGGCCACAACTGTATGCTAAATAACAAGTGCAAACTAGAAAATAGCTTACAGCTTTTTGTGGACCTGCTGCACCTACTTTACCATTTGAAAGTACTTACAAAGTACTACAGCCCTTAATCATATACATAAATGAGAGAATGGTGCAGGGGTGACAAACTGAATGACACTGCTGCTGATCCACTTTTGCACATGAGCAAATACTTGGTAAATAACTCCCAATATCTATTTTGCGCATGTCCAAACGCTTAATAAATCAGGCCCTAAGTGAGAAAAAAAGAATATAATCAGGTGTTTGATATAAATATAAAAGAGTAAGGATTTTGACAACTTTATGGCAACTCTTCTCCTTGTTTTGCTTTATTTATTGCTCTACAAGACAATACAAAATTGCGCTGTTCTTGTCATCATGTGCATATGACAGCAGCCCTGGCAGATGGACCTGAAGCTTTTTTTAGTATGTGTTTTGTTAAGGGTTTGATCACGGCATGCCTCCAATAAAAGTGTTCCAGATTTAGAACATAGTGATCTGACCTTGAGCAGAATGAAGAATACATGTGTTGCTAGTCTCCGCTGCTGATAGGCTTCTGCAACTTATCGTATGATCCTATCCTAGGGTGGCGTATGTCCTCTTTAAGGCATGTCCACATATGATTGTTGGGGCCTCTGGAGTTGAGTATGTTTAGGAGACTATTAAGGAACCAAATGGCTGTATCTGTCCTCAGGGGTGCTGTCTAGTCCTCCAAACATTAAAGGGAATCTGAATTATTGTGAACTTGTGTGCATGAGATGTGTATTATTTCTTATAAAACACTGCGTAGGAATAAAGACTCCTTCATAATCAGACCCCCCCGCTGCTCCAAAAGGCATCAAAGCATCTGCAGAAAGACTGGAGGCTGTCTGTCAACTACACCCCCCACCGCATCGAGTCCGAGATCTGGAACTGATGCGTAGCGTGTGCCATAGGACCTAAGTAGTTGGGATTTGTATTTTATAAGGTCATTTTCTCATGTGACAAAATGCTTGGTGTTGCATTTTTTCAATAGCAACTACTGTATTCACACTTACTTGTTGACAACAAATGCTTATATTAAGATTAGAAAATACTTTATTGATCTCACAATGAAGACATTCACTGAGACAGGATCACACAGGGCGGTGCAAAAAGTCAGGAAATGTGCCATCAAAGAAGAAAATAAGTTTGTTAAACAGGTAATAGTAATAATAACAATAAAAGTAGAATAAAAAAAAAAATATGACTTGCATTGGAGTTAAAGGAGAGATAGCATAATCAATTTAAAAACTTGTCAAAACCATACCTAGGGTAGGTACTTTATTCACTTCATTCACACAGTTTCAAGTAATCATTGGGTAATCTTGTCCTCTACATTTTTAAATTTAAGTTTTTTTTAAGTCTGTTTTTAAGGCCATATATGGTATGGCTATTTGTAATGTTCTGTCCACTTATATTTTAATGTATCAATCTGTTTGGCTTCATAACGATATCTTTTATGTTGCCAAACAGATATCTGCCACGCACAGAAAGGGGTATGTCCCCCCTGATGATGAGAATTCAATCTATTTAAAAGAACATTTAATGGTTTTCCTCATACATGTACATATCAAATACAAGGATTGTGATATACGGTAAATTATAATCTAAAGTTCAGTCAATTTATTTTTATGTAATTGATTTGAGGACAACCTTTGGAGCCCCCCCTGCAGTATATACAGTTTAGATCTCAGAGATTTGAGCATCTCCACAGAAAAAATAGCATTGTTCTATAAATAAACAGGGCATGCTGTAGGCCAGTCACGTGTCTACCTCCCAGAGCACATCTCGATCCTCCTCTTTTATTTTGCATATAGGCACATGTTTATTCATTTGTGATTCATAGTATGTGTTTGCCTGTGTGCTAATGCCTGCTCACACAGAGCTGCTGCAGCTTTCTTCTTCTCTTCTTCTGGTGACTCACTGTGCAAACAACACTCCCCGTGCCCCGCTTTTATTTCTCGGCGCCTGATTTAAGCTAACAACACTGAGTAAGTAGTCACCGGGGAGAGAAAGTGATGGTACGTGGCTAAAAAAACATTGTGGCATTACGTGGATTCTGTTTGCTGTCATGTTCAGACGGCTTATGCTGGTGTAAACTTGTTAGGCTGAGATATTATGCATCTTCAGAGATAAGCGGACAGATTGAAGGGGGGATAAAAACGTGATTAGCATTTGGAGCGACAGTGCAGCTAAGCTTTAAGTGACTGCCTTAATATATGAACATGTACACACAAGCCGTTCTTTGCCAGGATTTAATCAGACTACATCAATGATGGATGAGAGTTGGCCCTGCTGGCTGTAATGAAGCTTTTCAAATGGACAACGCTATAGGACCAAGGTGTGGGTCGGATTTAATGTGTTAGATATTATTGCATGATATTAGACATGAAACTAGCTCAGTTGAATATTACATTTGTGTGGCTTTCTTGAGAATCTACTTTTATGTAACACCAGTATCAAAATCTGTTGTATAGAAATATTATACATCAATCATAGCTTTTAGAATTAAAGCTCCTGTCATACAGTTAATACAACCTAAAGCCACGGCAGCTAAACCAATCATGCTCAGCTCCATACTCTTCTTTGTCTTTGTCACCTTCTTCTTCGTCATCTTCTTCGTCTTCTTCATCTTCTTTTTCATCATCTTCGTCTTCTTCGTCGCCGTCTTCTTCGTCGTCTTCATCTACTTCTTCATCTTCATCTTTTTCTTCTTCTTCATCGTCTTCTTCGTCTTTGTTGTCTACTTCGTCTTTTTCTTCGTCTTCTTCATCTTCTTCTTCGTCTTCTTTTTCTTCGCCTTCTTCGTCTTCTTCTTTGTCTTCTTCATCTTCTTCATTTTCATCTTCGTCTTTGTTGTCGTCTTCTTTGTCTTCGTCGCGTCTTCGTCTACTTCTTCGTCTTCTTCGTCTTCATCTTCGTCTTCTTCTTCGT
The DNA here is from genome assembly GCA_900303255.1 of Lesueurigobius sanzi. NCBI lineage: Eukaryota > Metazoa > Chordata > Actinopteri > Gobiiformes > Gobiidae > Lesueurigobius > Lesueurigobius sanzi. The sequence goes on along the minus strand of OMNZ01020532.1, from coordinate 26,514 downwards.
CGTCTTCTTCATCTACATCTTCGTCTTTTTCTTCTTCTTCGTCGTCCTCTTCTTCGTCGTCGTCTTCGTTTACTTCTTTGTCTTCTTCATCTTCTTTGTCTTCGTCGCCTTCTACTTCATCGTCTTCGTCATCTTCTTTGTCTTCTTCTTCGTCTTCATCTTCTTCGTCTTCATCTTCGTCATCTTCTTTGTCTTCGTCATCTTCTTTGTCTTCGTCATCTTCTTCGTCTTTGTCTTCTTCATCTTCGTCTTCTTCGTCGTCGTCTTCATCTTTGTCTTCATCTTCTTCTTCGTCTTCGTCCACAATTTTA
>OMNZ01020527.1:0-11569 GCA_900303255.1 Lesueurigobius sanzi | reverse complement strand
CGACGCAGACTGCTCCTCTGCTGGCACTTCCTTACCTGGTTCATCTGCACTCAGCCTTATGTACTTACAAGATTTTTACTTGCACAAATCCTGGTGTGTGTGTGTGTGTGTGTGCATGCATGCGTGTGTGTGTGTGTATGTCCGTGTGTCCGCATTTGGATGAGCGTGCGAATATTGATGAGTGTGACAATTGTCTGTTAAATGTACATGTAAATTTGTGGGGGGTGGGGGTGTAATTGAATGATCTGTTTTAATGTGTTTTTAATCTGTAAAGTGCTTTGAGCTGCATTTTGTATGAAAAGCGCTTTATAAATACAGTTTTGACTGATTGATTGATTGATTGATTGATGCGTCTGCGGCTAAACGCCAGGTTATACGCGGAAAGGTAAACGTCAGTTTATGTCTTCTCCTGAAATGGTGTTTAGACGTTCGTTTAGCCGTCCACTACAAAGGCATTTTAACATGCGTTTAAGATTTGAAGGCATGTTAGTTACACGCTGGCTAAACCGCTTTTGTGATATCGGCCCATGGTGTTTTATTTATTTCACTGACCCAATGTCGCACTTTTCTCATATCTAGGGAAACCACTTTACTAAGTTGTTCTACTTAATATTTTTAAGTTGTTGTTTTCTCCCAGAATGATTTGTTGATTTAAAATGCAATAAAAAGGCAAAATTAGACTAGATCCTCCCTATAGCTCAGCAAAATACAAATTAACCCATTCATTTAAACCTGGCTCTATCAGATTTTGAATATATATGTGCTATCTTGGCCATTTTCACACATAAAATGCCTAATTGGAAAATATACAATGAAATGTCAGCAATCTACAGCAAACAATTTAGATTCATATCCATTTTTTCCCTTTATACCAGGGATGGGCAACTGGAGGCCCAGGAGCCACATGCCTCCTCACTCAGTGCGGCACTTAGATAATTTCTTTAAAATCATTTTTAAAATGAATGAATGAATTGTATGTTGGTTTAAGAAACATACAGGCATAAATATACAAAAGTGTTCTAATTTAAAATAATTTTGTAGCTTCTCTCATAAGCAGTTAGTTGAAGTGTGTGGTCATGTGGCCCTCTGATGGTGGTGATGAAAAATGTTGGCCCTCCTTATCATGGCAGTTGCCCATCCCTGCTTTATACAGTTGTATTGCACTTACAGAACACAGTGATGTTGATGGCTCTGGTCTCTATCATGTTGGTGCCTGTAGGAACTGAGTAGGTGATCTCACAGTAGAAAAGAGCGTCTGCGTCTTCTCTTACAACTTTCATCCACAGGTCGCTCTTCACCGAGATCAGACCACTCGACTCAGTTGTGACTCTGGGCACAACATTCACCTCTGGACAAAAAATGACAATACGATCATAATGAAGTATGCATATTGTATGAGGAATAAATTTAAATATACATTCATGTGCATTACCTCCTCGTACGCTGCGTATCGGCATGTTCCCCTTGTACCATGTGATACTTGGTTTTGGATAGCCATTATTGACCTCACAGGTTCCAATCTATTTTATGTATGAAAAATACAGCTTAGATAGATCTACATCAATCAGATCAAACATTAGTTACTTTCAAACTAGTAGAAAGGCAGGAGTGGGAGTGCTGCACTTGGTCAATACAGTAGTGTTTTTAAAAAGATGTAGAAAATGGGTAAAATGGTGGCCAACCAGCTGCTCTTCAAAGATAAAAGCACTGTGGTTAGAAGGTTGCCGAGGCAAGAGATCCGAGGCATTCTGGTGGAAATAAGATCAAAGTCCTTTATTTATTTAAACAAGGGATGCCTTTCGGCCCTAAATGGTCTTCATCAGGGTTTGGTCGAAGCGCGTCCTCGATTAAATAAAGGACTTTTACCAGAGTGCCTCGGCTCTTTTACCTCAGCAACTTTCTGTCCACATTAGTTACTTTCATTTTGAAATAATTAAATTGAATCTACCAAACTACTACCAAACCTGATAAATCTTTCCCTTAAATATGCCGTTTTGATGCCAGACGTGAATAAAAACATAAAACTGTTATTGATCGACTTCCAGCTTATGGCAAATACTGAACCGAAACAAAATGAGATCTGATCTTGGGTGTATTAATACAGAACAAAATGAGTTAAACAATTCAATATTTCCCATAGAACAAACTGCTGTGCACCACTTGAACCTCTTATAATATGCGAATATAGGTTATGTTTTGTGCTGATATTCTCATGTGACACCATATTTTACTACACACATGTAGAAGGCTTAATGTAGATCATTACTTTTGACAGATCCTCTTGTTGGACTAAGATCCCATTTTGAACTCCTTCGATTTTAGGTGGCTCTGGAACATCTGTGTAAAGAAACAGCATTTGATAAATCTGTAATGTGCTCTAGCCGCCCTCACCAAACTCCCCCTTTATTGATCCAAAGACTGTACCTTTTAGAAATGATTTTCTTGAATAATTTCACATATTTATACAACAATACAACAACAATTTGCAAATAATCATGATTACAGGTGAGATACTAATGATTTATAAATAACCCACATAAAGTTTAGTTAAGTTAAGGAGAGACACTGTAGGTGAATAGGGGAAAAAGGACATTTAAAAAAAAAATGTTTTCATACAAAAATAAGGCATTTGTGCCTTATTTTTGCATAAAAATTGACAAACTTTCATATATTTTCGGCAACAAAATCTAAATAAGGCAGAGAGTAAAGTTTAAATTGAAGGATTTTTTTGGCGGGAATATTAGTTACTAATAGTAGCCAAAGATTCTTCAGTCTTCATCTGTACTCTTAGCAAACCAGAAGGAGGAGTAACCTCTAAGTTCCTTCTCTCTTGGTACTAAAGGTTGGAAAACATCTTAGCCTATTCATACTTAATATGGCTCGTTACCTCTCTATTACCTCCCTGGGCTAAGTTCTAAGGGTGACACTTCTCTGTGGCCCTGCTCCGCCCATTAGTCCAGGCCCATTAGCATGACACTGAGGTAAGATGTTTTCCAACCTTTAGTACCAAGAGAGGAGGGACTTAGAGGTTAACTCCTCCTTCTGGTTTACTCTTAAGCGACCGACGAACGTGTTTAAGTCTTTATTCGCTGAGGGCGATCTTTGGACTAAGATCGAAATGTCCTACACTTCAACTACAGAGTACAGATGAAGATGCGATGCAACTCCTGTACGACTGAGAACCTACAGAGATTAGTTACTAAGTTTTTTTGGATATCTTTAGTTTTTGAAAAAGCTAGTCATCAGCGAACACTCAAAAAATCAAGCAGAAATTTTATAACTTCAAAGTACTGTTACGTCCAAGACTGGACCTGAAAACCTATAGTTCTGTGGAGAAACGTTGAATCAGTGCGCTAATTAAGCTCCTTATTGTAAAGATTAGTTCATTTATTTGTTTCCAGGTGAAAATTTCTGTTAAGAGAGCAAACGGGCCGAAGAAGAAGGGTTTGCCTCAGTATCTGCCCTTAAAATTCTATTTATTTTTATGTAAATAATGCCCAGTGAACCCCTGAAAGCCCCCTGTAGTTCACCTGAGGCCCCTCCAGACCCCACTTTGGGAAACTACTGCTCTAACATTAGATACAGTAGGTAGATGGACAGACAGAGGAACTCACGGAACACTCGGAGCTTGGTCCTCCCCTCTGCGGTGCCGTCAGTGAGGCTTTTCACGATGCAGATGAATTCCAGTTCATCTGTCAGCTGCACGTCTTCGATGGTCAGCACCACGGCCCCGGTGGCTCCGGTGCCGTTCACGCTGATGCGGTCCGAGAAGGGCGTTCCTTTCTCCGCGTAGCTCATGCCACTCTCCAGGTAATAGATCCTCTGCTTCTCCCCCGTCCGCATCACCTGTTCATGGACAGAGAGGGGAAGTGATTAGCTACATACACACTTAAGACACTCCATATAGTGATATCAATTTGAAACTTTTTCTGTATAAATGACATAAATATGAGATACAAATGTATTGTATTGTAAAATAAGGCATTTTATGCATAAAAATTGTCTATATTTTCAGTGACAAAAAAGCTGATAAAGCCAGATTTACATGTATGGTTTTATATTGTTAATATATACAGTAAGTGACAAAGATTTGTTCAGTTTTAGTCATTAGTAAATAAATTGTAAAATTTCAACAAATACAAGACTGAAATGTTTGGAGTCTGGAGATGTTGTCGCCACAATGTGAGAAAATGGTCAATAGAAATTACAATTTCCTGTATGGTTCAATGGAGAAATGTTGAATCAGTGCAATAATTACACTCCTTATTGAGGAGACTAGGTCCTTTTATTTGTCCAAGTAAAAGTTTATTTGTTAAGAGACCAAAGTGGCCCAAAATCTGAAAATTTAAAAAGTTTTATGACAAAAAATGTTCCACAATCATGTTATTAAACTACATTTTTAGACTTCTCCACTCACTCCTGGTTGTTTTTCATATTGTATTTCTTTCCTGCTATGTGATGTGACACTTACGTAAAACCACTGTATGATGGTGCCTCCGAGTCCGTCTTCCGTTGTGAACAAGCAGGTGATCTGAGCCGTGTCCCCCAGTATCACCTCCACTCTGTCCTCCATGTTCACCTCGGCGATGCCCCACGCTGGAACGCAAAAGCACAACGCATGAGGCACATTTGAAACCACTAAAAACGAATATAACACAAAAGCGATTATGTGGTAGCAATCCACAGTGAAAGACAGCCTTTTACTGCGGCCTGGCTCAAATTGTTCAAAAGGAATTAGTAGGTGTCCACAGGAAGACTTACTACTACCCAGAGCCGTACCCAGTGACTACATTAAGTGCTCAGGCTGGGCTCAAAGCGGCGATGTTTTGATTGGTGTTTGACATGTATTTATTATAAAAAGGAACAGCCCCTTGACATGATATGAACAATCTCGTTTTCAAGGAGGTCCTCAAATTCAGTGTTTTCCAACCAGGGGTACAGTGCGGGACGCAGGCTCTGATATCAAGTAATTAAGAGTCCAGAGCTGATGTCAATGTTGTTTGCCCAGGACCAATGTTACAGCCAGCCAATCAGGGGGTCAGTTGTGCTAGATAAGGGGAGGGACGTTCTGCTTTGAAAACTTGAGATGTGATGACAAAATAAAAGTTTAGGAACAGGGAAATCTTTAAGGTTAGGGCTAGATTTATGTATATTTTCAGACAAACCAACTCATAGATTTATCTAGCAGACTGTTCCTTGTTCCTAAACTTAATTTTTGTCATGACATCTCAAGTTTTCACCCCAGATTGGCTAGCTGTAACATTGGTCCTGGGCAAACAACTTTGACATTGGCCCTGGACTCTTAATTACTTGGTGATATTAGATCATACTACAGGCAGATCTGGGGGTACGCGAGAGCTTAGCAGGGGTATACTTGGAATAATTTCAGATAAAAAATTAGATAAAACTAAATTGTATTTTTGAATATTATTTTTGAAAGCGGACAATGGCAATAAAATCTATTCTGATTCTGAATAGAGTAAATGTTTTTCTAACTAATTGACAAAACCATCCAGGCAGGGGGTACTCTGAGAATAAATGAAGGCCCAAGGGGTAAGCGAGACAAAACCACTGCTCTATTTCTCAAACAATGTCGAGCCCTCTCCCATTTCAATGCAATCATGTTATGTTGAAATACTTTCATCAACTGCTTGATGTTAGAGAAACAAAAGCCAGAGCTGAAGCTAGAATTTAAGTTGGCAAATTCCTGCATCACGTTGTTACGCAACTAGTATTCGCAAAGACCGACCAGTGAAGCATAAATTGTGTGTCACAGGGAAGACGAGTTGCTATGACAGGAATGAGCCGGCCACCCATGTCCACATTAATGTGCCGCATTCCTCTATGGCACCCTCACACAGGAAGAAAGGCTCAATTTACAACAGTACAGAAGACCCACTGTTCCCCTCCATGCATGTCTGCGGAGCGCTTCTCCCTTCAGCGTTTTTAAACTTATGATGACGGATCCTCCAAGTGCTCGATAACTATCCGCGGTTCATTACAAACGTGTGGGGTAGATGGTCAATAATACAAGACGTTGGCTGGGTTTGTCGCGCTGCCAGGTTTCATTGAGACATACTGTATGCGCTCAGAGTGAGACGCCAAGTGGTGTATTTATTGGTGAAAACAACAGCAAAGACCAGAATGCAAATCTGAAATGTGTCCTTTTCTGACCTTTTCCTCTGTCACGGCGTTACATTAGACTTCAGTTCTCCAAAATTATACAGAAATTATACAAGAAAACAAACTGCTTAATAAATTTCACTTTTGTCTTGGTCTCTATTAGTCATTATTGTTACACAGCAAACAAGAGTTGCAATAAATCAAACGTTATATATTTGTAATCAGGAAAGATAAAAAAAATTTGTAAGTCTTTTAATTTGCTCTCATAGTGGGATGTTTCTTCTCGTAAGTTGCACTCGTAATCATCTATCCAGTGATTCTCAAACATTTCACCCCAAGCATCATGTGTCAAGAAATCAGAGTATAGTCTTGGTACATTGTTCACCATCGTGAGGTTAGGCTTCACTTATAGAAATAGTATCTAACCTTGAACTAGGACAGTCTTTCTCCAAACCTGTGTGCCATGAGAAATAGTCAGGTGTGCCGTGGAAGATTAGCCGATTTGATTGTGATTCAGACTGTAAACCCCGATGGGATAACTTGGAATAAGTGAGGAAACCTGCTACCCTAAATTAGCAGAGTTAACTAGGTATGAAGGTTAAATGTACTTCCAATATTTTACTATGCAATACCTGCAATCAATGTCACTTTATCAATCTCAATACCGCATCCGCCTGACTGTAAACATGTATAATATACGCATCTGCACTGCTAACTCGATATTTTGATTGCTATATTTATATATTTCATATCCTGTTCGAGTTCCAATTACTGGATATTTGTACTTATTTACAGAGTTTTTCATTCATTGTACATAACAGATGTTTATTCTATTCATATTATTATTATTACCTGTTTTCCTAACCCCTGTATATTCTTAAGAGTGAGATCAATAAAGTCTTATCTTATTGGTATTCTAAATGTCTTTCTTCAATTTCTGCAGAGTATCAGCTTTGTGTTCAAGTAAACGGGCCCAGGAGTAAATCAATAAATATACGTTTTTCTGATGTAAAATATATGCCATGGCTCAAAAAGATAGGTAAACATTGAACTATAAGACGGCCCAGATAATTGAGCATTTCAAAACAGAGGAAAACGCCTCGGTGGTGGTCTCCGCATTTACAGTCTACTTTGATCTTGGCAGAGTCTAAAACCTAAACAGGGCTGAAATATCACAACAAAAGTGGCCCTGAATTTAATCAGCTCAACAAAATCTCCTGTTTTCACTCAGGGTCCATCTCCTGCACTCTCCTGCTGCTGCTGCCACTGCTGCTGCTGCTGTTTACCCCCCACATAATGGAACTAGACAGATGCTTTCCTGTTAAAGAAATCCAATTAGTCTCTCTAACATAGACATTTCCTGCCCATTAGCAATGATGAAGGACAATGCTGACTCACCCGCCCCTCCCCCACCTGAGAACTCACCTATAGGAAAAAAAAAACAAGTGCAAGCACAAGTTTGAGTTTATTCGACCGACTCAGTTTGACACACAGACCCGCAGGAGAAGAGCAGTCAGATTGGATTAGTAATTCGAACACTGTTTGGCGAGTTGAGTGTATCAACATGAGAGGCTCCTATTACGAGGCCTGCATCGATCACAGCTGATAATGAGACAGCGGATTCGGTCTATGCATATTAGATAATAGTGCTAAATCAAAGCTGACGGCGCATCCCCTCTGCAGCGGTGCAAAGGACACAGCAGAGGATAGTAGGGGGAAAGAACAGAGTTGTGTTCACGTTCTAGAACTTTGTACTGGCCAACATCATGCATATGTTTTTGAATATTGTCACCACTTTTGGATGCCTTTGTGAGAAAATAATCGGATCTTAGTTCATATGTGCTGACAGAGAAGACTTTGAATGTCGCCTCAGTTGTTGTTTCGTGTGGATTGGCCCAGGAATTACAGAGAAATTTGTAATAAACTAAAACTATAAATCTGAATTTTGACAGTTACCATTGTTCAGCTGCCCTCCGCCTCAATTTCAAACTATAGACTCTTTCGAAAGATGAAATATAGCTAACTATGGCATATTTACAGTGAGGTTTATTATTATGCAGTGTGTCAAAATAAACAAATGTATAAAATCAAGAAAGACACATTCAGGACAGAGGATATGCCATTGGACATAATGTGTACAACTTTGAGAAACTATTTAAATAAGATTTTCAAATATTGGAATTATGATTTGTGATTTCTGACTTAAAATCAAGATGAGGTTCACTGTACACATTTTAAACATTGACAAAGCATTTGAGAGGAGACTGAAATGTGAAGTGCTCAACAAAAACTGAAGTCGCATGATCCATTTTGAAACATCTTTGAGGAGGAGCACACTACAGCAGAGGTGTCAAACAAACAATGGTGTATTTTAAGAGTTAAGTAATACTAATGTAGCCTGTTGTAATTTTTATCATTGTGTAATACGACTGATTAAAATAGAATATAGTCATCTAAAATGCACCAGATTGCACTAAATTACTAGCCTGGGAATACCCACGCTGCTCACACTCAAATCTTTTCGAACTGCTCGACAGCCTGGAAACCAAGGCCGAAATCTTCGCATGGATTTGGGAACCAATCACAGAACAGGGGAGGGGCGGCAAGACGATGACGCGTACTATTATCCTGTCAAATGTGACCGACCATAGGCATAATGTAACTGATGAGTGTGTCATGTTGTGTGTCATTTTAAAGAATTAATTGCCTTTTAACATTTATTGACATTTTTTGGAATACACCAACTGGACTACAACATTTTCATTGTACTTGTTGCAATGACAATAAAGATTATTCATTCATACTGGACAGACTTGATTAGCTGAGGCTCATACGTCATCGGGTACAATTGATACGATTGGCTCTGGGCTACGTGCAGATGCATATAGACATTCGTAGCGCCCAATAAAGGACAATCGTAAACCACACCTCTCCCACGAGAAAATTAACGGGTGGTTCCCAGACTAAATATTCACTTGTGATATTTAGTCTGCCGCTAGCCAGGCTACTAAATTACATCTGTGTGATTCAAAATTTCTTGGGGGAGGACCCACAGACCCCCACATAAATACATACCTTATTATGTCTAAACTCCTGGCTACGGTCCTGGATGCACAGGCTTCTAAAATGCAATACAAGTGTAAGCCATTATTATTATTTACTAGGCTACAGTCCTGTAGGGCTTATTATTACAGGTCTCATTATTATCATTAATTTATTGAAAAAAAGGTTTTGTCAATAGTATTTTCCTGTTTACAATATATGTGGCCCGTGACCTGCCATCGTAGGTGAATTCTGGCCCACGACCCAAAATGAGTTTGACACCCCTCCAGGTTTTATACATATAAACACCCCAAAGAAACAGTATATTTAGTTCCTTAGCAAAGGATATTGTACAGTCTAAGTAACTGTAGGCTTTGTGTTTGCCAATTGCAACCATTTAAACTATAATTTTGTTTCAATAACTTCTAATTGTGCCCTCCACAGTGCTTAGGAGATTTATATTGCCTTAAAATATGGCCTGTGAAGGAGAAAATTTGATTATTTCTGAAACATCGGCCATCTGAATGTAGAAATGTCCAGCTGTGTTCATTTGAAGTGTGAACTCTCTTCTCTGTAATTAGTTAACTCTGCTTATCATTCAGCTCAGAGCACAATGGAAGCCGCCTTAATGTGGGAGGAGGGAAAAGATCACTTATGTGTATGAGCATAGAACAATACAGAGAAAACTATGAGAAATTAGGGCAAACCAATCTTTATAAAGTCTCAAAAGTCCTCACACCCAGCAATATATCACTACATACACCATTATGACCAACTAGTAACAGCCCAGTCATACAATTTTAATGAAATAAGAAATCTACAAAGGGAAGCAGTTAATATTGTCTCCTCATATGATATGAAATCAAAGTTAAAAGGAATACTTGTCTCTGATTTATGACAGCGGTCTGAACGAGGGTCACATGCGAAAACAAGAGCACATCTCAATTAGATCACGGAGAGTCGACGAGTCTCTGACAGCGCAGCAGCAACAGCTCATCCCAAAGGCAGCAACAAAACATATCCCTTCTGCTTCATCCCCCTAAATCCCGGCTCATCCCACGATAGCGGCGCGTAATATTCAGACGCGACGCCGCAAATTAGGGCCCCTTGAGATAACAAAGGCAACCCAGATAATACTATCAGGAGAGGAAGTGATATCAAAGTTATTGTGCGTTATGACAAAAGGCTATTATGGCGCGGCAGACATAACAATCCCAAAGCATCCGGTGAGTACTATCTCTCTCAGATAATGTGTTCTAGAGGTTGTTTCAGGGCTGAACGGGGAGAAGATAGTTTGTATTTTGATTAGTATAGGTGTAACATTTTCATGTTACAGAAGTCTATTTCAGTTGGAGGTCAGGGGTCAATATGGGAGACAAACAGTTTTTGAAAGAAATTTCCAAAAAGAAAATTGACAAATGTTTTCCCTGATAATTGTGTTATGGCCCTGGCCAACAAGGTGTTTGGAAGGAAGCCCAGTTGGGGGTCTTGTTTGAGCTTCCTACTGCTTTCTCAAGTCAGGTGCAAGTTGGGGAGGTTGTTGCTCAAGGGGAGGCAGTTCATTTTGCGCTGTGGGTTTATGTAGCTCCTTGAAGATCCTGATCTGCTCCTTTGTCCTGTTGTGGCCATAGAGTGTATATTATTGATGGAAGCCGGAAGTGCCCATTGACTTACAAACTTTTTGGCCCCTCTTTAACTCATTTTTGGAAATAGTGTTGTTAATATGGCCCTCAAGTGCTAGTCTTACCACACACTACACTGTCCTGTTGTTTGTCTTTTGATATCTTCAACATTGTTTAAGACAGTGGCGTGCAGTCAAGGCCAGCAAGGCCTTCTCTGATGGCCTAACTATTTTGAGGAAAAAAAGGTTTTAAAAATATATAATAAAATTATATTATTGTCATGGCTTATTATATATATATTATTTGTATTTTATAACGTTATATTGTCATCCAAAGCGTTTTTTTTCCGCTCGGTGTTGCCGAGGGTGGAGACTTCTTCCTGCGCCCTCGGAGTTGACTCTGAAGGCTTTTCTCTGTATATCACAGCGAGGGATACTGTAGGCGTGCCCTCCAGCCAAGCTGACACGAGAGGTATAGCGACAAGAGGGCCCTCTAGAGGGCTGTTGCCGACGTCACAGTCTCTGATTGGCTGTAACTTCTGTCAAACTGATGAGCGCTAAGAGTCACATCTCCCAGCTCTGGTCTAAGTTATGGTTATTTTTTATGTAGAACTGTCGTAAGGTGAAGAATACTTTAATTTTAGAAAAGAATATTTTAATTTTGATGTAATCGCCAACCCATTTTATAGAAGACCTTTGCAAGAAAAGTCATATAATTTGCGTGACATTGAATATACTGTAAGTTAGTTTGAGTCCGACAAAATAATGGACTATAATATAAGT
>OMNZ01020516.1:0-17736 GCA_900303255.1 Lesueurigobius sanzi | reverse complement strand
TTCTGACACATATCATAACTCAAAAGACACAAATGTTTATGAAAGTGTAATCATATGATAATTCAAGATTCAAGATTCAAGATTATTTATTTGTCAAACCATAAAATGGTTCGAAATTATGTTTCTCTCATCCTTGATTGTGGAGCGGGGGGAGGGGAAAGAGGGGAGGGAGGGAGGGAGGGGAGGGAGTTCAGCTTCCCGATGGCCCTGTGTACAAAACTGTTCCTCAGTCGACTGGAACTGACCCGTAGATTCCGCAGTCTCCTCCCTGAAGGCATCACCCTGAAGAGACTGTGTGATGGGTGCGAAGGGTCCTTGGCGATTTTGATGGCTTTGCGGGTGAGACGGGTGGAGTACAGGTCCTTAATAGAGGGGAGAGGGGCCCCACAGATCTTCTCCGCTGCTCTCACGATACGCTGGAGGCTCCTTCGACAGGAGGCAGTGCTGGCGCTGTGCCACACAGTGATGGAGCTGGTCAGGATGCTCTCTATAGTCCCTCTGTAGAAGTTGGACATAACAGAGGCTGGGACTCTGGCTCTTCTCAACTTGCGGAGAAAGTAGAGTCGCTGATTACTAATGTTTGATTCTCATCATTCATTCATCAGATGATACAAGCTCAACAGTCCTGCTCACCTCGAAACCCAGACTTTTTTGACAAATTCAAATATGAAAAGTTTGAAAGCAACAGTGTGGTAACTAATGACCAAAGCGTGGTAATTTTAACTCTTATAACTCTGTAATACCAACTAGTAGTATCCTTTCTTTGTACATTTCTTGCAATAGCCCCTTACCTCCAACCCTCCTGGCCTTCACGATATGATGATTCAATGTAAATACTGTATATTTTTGTACATACGCTTTCTTGTCACTTGGTGTTGTTAAATAAAGGTAAGAATAAATAAATTGGTCATGAGATAAGTGGTCATGAGTTAGCTTCCATTGTCCTTTTAAGTTTTAATCTTTATATATTTTTGATAAGTCTGTAGGACAAATTCATTGAAAAAGTAATTCCAGTTAAGGTGAATTGGCACTGTTGAGCTCCATTGACATCCTACATATGTGGCACATTTGATTTAGATGCCAAAATAATATTATTAGTGTAACAAACAGTCAGAGCATGGGCTGGAACTCATGATGCTGAGGCTGGAAGATCGTCCGATGTAAACGTACAGCAGGCTTACCAACTCGGCTGTCGGGACTCATGGATATAATAATAATTGTTAGTGTAATATTTTGGATTGTAAGAAAAAAGCACGATGACAATGCTGTTTTTGCGTCCGTTTAGCCTGTAATGAATGTAGACACAGTTAGGTTGAAAAATGAGGGCTTCTTGGATGGTTATGATTTAGGCTTGACAGAGAAGTCCATGTGATGAGGAGCGGTGCTTTGTGCTGTGGAGATGCTGCCCACATCCTTCCAGAATCAGACTCTTTGTTTGTGTCAAATCATCAGTAATGTAGCAAAAGTACTTTCACCCGATATAAATATTATATATCCTTTGCTCCGCCCGATCCTGTCAGAGCTCAGAACCTAAGCAGGGCAGGGCCTGGTCAGTACCTGGATACGGGACCGCCGGGAAAATGGTCAGAAACCCTGGGTGAATGTAGTGAGTGAGTGTTGGCGGATGGTGCAGATTGGCTTCCGTCAGTCTAACCCAGGGCAGCTGTGGCTACAATGGTAGCTTACCACCACCAAGTATAGAGTGAATGAATAGTGCAATGTGAAGCGTCTTTTTTCTGTGTCCAGAAAAGCACTATTTAAAACCAATGCATTATTATTTCATACAGTTTTCCTCTACATATTTTTGCAGACTAATACAAAACTAGAAAGAAGAAGTAATAGAAAAAAGAGGAAGTAATTAAGGAAGCCAAAACCAGGCTACAAATGCAACAATTTAAATCGAATTTCCTCCCTCATCCCAGGAACATCTGTAGTTGGTACATTCAAGCAAATGAAACCATGCAGTGACATAGTTGTAAGGTGCACATTGAGCTCGACTACATGTATGAGAAATGGACTCAAATATAACGTTTGCTGTCAAAGTTACACAGCACTGGGCTGGGGTTTGGAGACATAAGCACAGGAGAGGATTGGCGAGGAACAGTGCTGTGCAGAGAGGCGGGGAGGGGAGGGCTGCACAGGCCGCTGCGTTGCCATGGCGCCACTCAGTCAGATGTGTGCGTTAACTCCACTGCTCAGTTAATTACACTGACTGCAGCGCGCACAGGCAACCGAAGGCCTCCACAGTGACATCACACTCTCAGAGATACATTTATTTACACAGAGAGAATGTGTTTGCAGGGATATCAATGTAAGGCTGAATGACAATGCAGATATGAACCTAGCTCTTCAAATCCAAGGCTTCAAACGATATACATACTGTATATATAAATACCTGTTTTCCTGCAGATCATCAGCCTGCTTATGAAACCCAATATAGGTCATTGTGGATTCACTATTCAAATTTTCAATTATGTAATCAACCAAATCCAGGCACCGCATATGCCCACTAGAATATCTGGGCAGGCACAGATCAAGCAGATGGGAGGGGTCTGCGAGAGCAATGATGCAACAAGCCCTGCACCTACCATTCATTCAGAGGAGTGCCCTTGTTTGAACACAGATCTGAGGGGTTCAAGAAAACAAGCCTATCGTGGCCTCACAAGCTGCTACAGTCACTTTTATTTGGAAAGATTGCCACAGAGAAATGTTTGAGGAATGTGAAGATCATGGCTTTTGATCATACTCTACATACAGTGTGCATATACTGTATGACATGCGAGTGTGCTTCTATCTCCATTGACCATTTAACAAACATTTTCAATGTATAGAATATTTAGCTTTAGCTTTATTAATCAAAGTATGACATGGATATTTAAGGATGAAAGTTTATATTTGTCTTTTGCAGTCTGACAGAGGAAGGATCTCTGTATATAGTGGGTTGTTAGATGAAGGTGTGTGATGAAAAGTCTATCTGATCTAAGATCTGTCTCAGAAAGGTTCTTTAGGCCAAAGCACGTCTCTTGTCTCCACACGTCCTGATGGGGGAAAGAAAAGCCTCAGTAGGAGACTGATTTGGCAGTTGTTGTCATTCACAAAGTCTTATTTTCATATGCTGCGTGATCCTACATGCATCAGTATATTGACCCTGTATATTACAATATTACTGAACACTGATATGAGACAAAGCTTGTGAGTCTGTTGTATCTTCCATACTGTAGTCCTTTATCACTTTAACACCTCCAGCAGAAGTGTAGGGAAAAGCTTATGAATGGAGATACATAACATGTGGGTGTTTCCGAGTGGAGCTCTAGAACTGTGTGAAGCCAAGACAGGAGAGTGATACGCACTGCAGTGAGACATGTGTGGAGTGTCTTTGTGGGCCTTGGGGTCAAAATTAGGCCCGTTATTCTCATTATATACAGTACATATTCTATAATTGAGTCTGTAGCACTATTAACAAACAGTAGGAGCAGGGCTTTAGTTCATGCCTGTGTATGTAAAGTTAGAGATGGCATTATCAGGCCATGACAGAGCAGCCTGATGATCATTTTGTCCAAATCACCCTGCATTGTTCCGCACTGAGCCAAACCAAAGCACCAAGATACTTCAACCAAATGCTAAAAAAAGGAACACACTGGCATTGTTTTTATGTTGATAATGTTGATGTTGCTTTCTACTATATTTACTATATGAGATTTACTATGTCAGATGACAATCTGGGCATAAAATGGATATAGTCTTGAGAATACTCTGGATATAATATTTGAGAACATAAAAAATTAATAAAGATGCATTTTTAGCCAATATCGTATGGGAAAGCATCAAAATGGCAGCTGTTGCATGTGTTGCCCGTGCCTCAGCAGTGTCACCAACACTCGACTTAGGATTCAAAACACTAGAGAGAGTGAACGCAAGCATATCAGCTCTTAGCAACAAGGACGGCAACTAGTCAAGAGCTGTGAGGTAACATGCTGCAGTGACCTCTGATGTGCACACAGGGGGGTGAGAGGGGGCACATGACAGGCTCTGCACATGCTACGTGCTACATGTGCTAACTTCCACGGGAGAACCACCCCTGTCTTTGTCGGCGCTTTGTGATTGATGGGAAGCATTGCAGCTAAATGGTGGTCTGTGTGAGACATTTCTGATGTGCAAAAAAACAGTGTGTAATGCATGTTTTTGTGTTTTATCCAGCCTAAATGGTAGGCTTTTCTTATTTGGTGTAAATTTTACACCTAAGCAATGTGCAAGACAGTGGCATATGCACACAGTATACAGACACACTGGACCTAATGGGGATAAGTGCTGTAAAAATGTCTATATTCACTTTTTATGCAGAATTTACTTTGGGAGAGATATACTAATAATATTTCAGCAAACAGCAGACACTTTTACAATATTAATAGCCATCTAATTTTGTATATTAGTCCTAATTACATGTTAACTGTATCACACATGAAACAGTGTCATGATTAATCCTGCTCCTCTGAGTCCTTGAGGTCCCTCTTGAGCGTCTCACTCTAAAAGCATGTTACATTAAGTACTTTTCCCCAGTGCGATAGTGAAGGTCAAACTGTCCAGCCCTCATTTGGAGCTGCACAGCATGTCAGAGAGGTAAGCCACGCCGGAGCACGCTTTTGTGATATTACGTGCAGATGAAGAGAGGATGGTGCTGACAGCTGTGATGGGCTATTATTAATTATGCATCTGTGTCGAGAGGCCATCGTCCGGTAACATTCGTATGATTCAGAAACATACGGCCGACATACTTAACATCCCTGGCCTGTATTGGGCTAGTTCCTGGATGAACCTATCAATAGTTGCCTCATCTGTGCAGTGGATGTTCGGCTCCTTCTGTTGTTGTAACGGGAGAGAAAGAGCAGTTGACCTTTAGCGCTATGGGATTTTCTTTATTACATCTCATTATTTCGCCTTTGTCGCAGACTAAGGACGCATCATTGAGTTTGGACAGAAGCTGAGCACTTGGTCTTTGCTTCATGATCAGCCTCTTACATTTGTCTGTCACCCTGACTTTTCCCTCTTCCATTTTGCGAAGAGGCCACAGCGTGAATGTGATGTTGGTTGCATGGTAATTGAGTAGGTATTGATTGGACTGCAGCGTGGCGTACAGGAGGCCAATGAGAGCCGGAGGATCCGAGCAGGAGCACTGCCTACATCCCACATTCATCAAGAAAAGAGGAATGAAGCTGTTTAGATAAGAGAGGGGCATCGTAGCTCCCCAGTGAGCCCTGTCTGACGGAGCCTGTGTGCATCATGTGACTGTCATATTTCACTGCCATGTCACTACTGGATATGGAGAGGCATGTCGAGGCACCTGCAGAGAGCTGCTGCCTGGAAGAGGGATGACAATGTTGTGTGCACATTTACCTGCTCCTGCTGCACAACATGACGACTGGCAGGAACAATGTTTATTTTATATTTGATTTGTTTGTTTTATTTATTTATGTTAGGATTATATCTTTTAATAAGCTAATGTAATTTGGCTAGTGTTTAGGCTTATGTATTTATGTGATTTGACAAACTCTACTTAGCATTACTTCAGTTATCACTTAACATGATCATGGGATGTCTAATGTCTAGTGGTTAAGACTGCTGCACATATGGTGGGATGCTGTTCTGTCCTCTCTGTCCAGTTTTGGCTCTGACAATTTGCAATCTTCACCCCTGGATGTCTTGTCAAATAAAGCCTATTGGTCAAAAAATAATTTAAAAACGTGAATGCAAGCACCTGTGAGAAGTGCTAAAGTGTGTCAGAACAACTACCTAGCTATCCAGGCCTGTGCAACAACACAGCAGCAGAACTGCAGTGAAAGCCTCAGAGTTGAAGGAGGGGGAGGTGACTATAAGCCTGCTGGCCAGTACTGTGCAGCATTGTTGCCATGGGAGCACATTGATTATTTAACAATTTGGATGAAGCTTGTGCCTTGCTCTTGCCAAGGTTCAGTTGTGACTTCACTGTCCCAAGGGGTGACAGGAAAATGCGATGTGGTGCAATAGTGGCAGTGGGGCACTGAGAGATCAGTAACAGACCGTGTGTATGGACATAGAAGAGAAAAGACATGGCTTGTCTCATAGAGAAGTATACAGACAGATGGACAGTAAACTGACTGAGACAAAGAAGTTTTTCATCACTCCTCTTGGTCCGTAGCACTTGAAATGTTCACTTGCTGAGTGAGCAGTCTGGCTCACTGGCATCCATTTGAGAATGGCTTTGTGTCACTATTTTACTCATATTTATCAGTGTGATTTTCTTTTTACCTTAAAGGTGCACTATGTAACTTTTTGAGTGAAAAAAGCAGCCTCTGTGACGCTCCTGCGTCAATTGTTTTTAGGTTTTTGTTCCAGAAACCCTAAAGCAAATTGATCCAGAGCTGTCACAGATGCTGCACCCATACAGCCACTGGGTCACTAAAAAGTCAAATACACACTAATATTACATACAAAGTTACATTGTGCACCTTTAAATGCACTAAACAAGTTGAAAAATCTCTTAAAGTCTGGGTGGAAACAGGTGTGACAGTGGAGAGAGCTGCTTGTACTTTTTTTTTGTCATTGCCCTTTGAAGCAATTTATTTAACAAACATTTCACGACCACTTCATTTTTCGAGTCACAGCAAATTCTCTGACCAGTCTGTTTGTTTACGATGTAGTTGAGGGCCAGAATTAATTGTTTGACCATTTTCCTGTCATTTTCCTATGGGCCTGATTGGTTTAGTCCACGCCCGTAATGTGAAGAAAGATTCTATCCTAGTTCACATACATTTTAATTTGTAATTTTGCTGAGATGCAAGGCAAGCTATGTGCAGTCTTTTATTTGTGTGCATGCTGTGTGGAGTGTACCTCACCTCCTGAGTCTCTTGCAGTCCACTAACCTACATTCTCCCAGACCTAGTGGCTTCATAACGACCTCTATTTGTTTCTATCTTGTCAAGTAATGCATTTTCCCATTGAGATCCAACTCAGTGGGTCAAAACAGGAAACCAAGAAGAAGTACTTAATCCTGACTAATCCAAGTTACCTGAGTCAATTGCTAAACTCATGTTGAGATTACAGGTCCAGTGAGATTACAATCCATTTTTGTTTGCTCGTTATGTGAGATTCTGATAGAGGGATTATACTCAAATCCCTGACTGGGATAATATTGCTGTGTTCTTCATCTCATGGGCTTTTTCTGGTAGATTGGCTGATCCTATAGGGCTTTGATATTGCTGCAATGGTGGGACATGTGTGTTTTTATTGTTGTCTTCACAGGAGTCGTGTAGCGAGATCACTGACTATAAAGAGCAGGACAAAGATTACCCCCCAATAAGTTCACCATCTTGTACTATTGCAGCTGTAGCCTGAGGAAAACAACTCAAGTAATAATGAGAATAATAACATGTAAATCTACTTCAAAACTAGCTATAACATGCCCAGATCAGCCATATTGACAAACCTGTGGCTGATAGTCCTCTGGGTGCCTATATTTCCTTTGATTGGTCCTATTATGAACCTACATGAATGTATTTGAAGTACGGCGGTGCCTTGATTAACCCTCTCAGAGAAATGAATGTTTTGACCCTCTCTGCTGTTGCTCTCCCAGTACAGGACAGCGGCAAAAAAAAAATACTTTGGAGTCTGAGAGTTATATTGCTGCAAGTGTATTGGCTGCTTGGGCACAGATTGAATCCGTTTACTTTGATGCAGGGGTGAGAAGGTGAGGACACAAGTGGCAGTTAATGATTTTTCCCTCCATTGTTGGACATAAGGAAACGTAAGGGCCTGAAGCAGCGTTGTCAGCATTCCCTCACCCAGTCTGTTCAGTCCAATCAATAATAAGTGGATTATCCGTGTGCATAACAAGAGCAAAGCAATCAAACACAACCAGTGTGGCTTTGTACTTGATACCGCATAGTCCAACATGGGCCGTCTTATGTCTTATGTTATTGAATGATATTACTGAATGTGTTATGTCCATTTCCAACGTAGGATTATAAAGTGTACAAACGTTGTGTGGTATATTGACATTTTAACCTACCTGGTTAAAAGTTGTTAAAGGCTGTAGCCCAGTGAAGTGAGGCACAGTCCGCCTCTGACACACATGTTGTCTTATGAGGTGACCACAGGACGCCTGTGTATGGCTCTTATTGAGCATTGGTCTCTGTGCCCCAGTCCTCATTCGCGGCTGTCACACCTTTATCCCGCCTCAGCCCAGTTCCCATGGCGTCTCAGTGCTGCGATCCTCACACTCACATAATATG
Organism: Lesueurigobius sanzi; assembly: GCA_900303255.1. Taxonomy (NCBI): domain Eukaryota; kingdom Metazoa; phylum Chordata; class Actinopteri; order Gobiiformes; family Gobiidae; genus Lesueurigobius; species Lesueurigobius sanzi. The sequence continues at coordinate 9,472 of OMNZ01020516.1, read as the reverse complement.
TATCTCTTCATATTCACAGGCTAACCCTCCCCCCATCATCGTCAACGCAGACTCACTAGATGCAGGCCCTTATGTAAGTATCTGTTTTCTGGCTGTCTCTGTACAGTATACGTCTCTCCCGCTCACAGTCCCTCAGCAGCCGTGCATTTGTGTGTGCTCTACATGTTTGTGTGTAACAGGCCGTGTGTCATGTGGCCACACAACTTCTTTTGCATTTATCAAACTATTTGGGCCTGCTTTTCTATCCAAAGATACATGTGGAGAAAGTGGGTCAGCAGGGCTACTTGTTCCAACATTATGGGGATTTTATTTGGGAATTATTTTCTGTTGTTCAATCAATTTGTTTTAATAAAGCTCTTCTTTGTTTTTGTACAGGTCAATGGAAGTGATGGGATGTATAAATATGAAGAGATTATTCTAGAAAGGGTAAGTTTTTTCATTGTTTGCTCTAAACTTATCATCATTTTATATTGCCTTCATCTCTGCATGTATGTATGTTTCTCTCCACCAGGTGGTAGTAAGTGGCTTTACACTTTTTTTCTTAAAACGTTCACAAAAAGTGTCCAAAGCCTATTCTTTGAGAAAGAGCTGTAGCTGTTACATGAGTGCCATAAGAGTATGCAATGTGTGATGTCTCATGAGAATGAGCCTAGAGTAAGGCCACTGAGGCATAGCGTTTTATATAATCTTTCTTCATGCACATGTCATCAGCAGATGCCACAAATATAAAGTGCTCTTCTCTTCAATTGTTCAGCAGGCACCACTGCACTTGTCAGCTGTGGTTCAGCTTGTAGTAAAGCTATACAGTGTGGCTCTCATTATTCCTCCCACACTCTGAATTCTCTCTACAAATCTCCAATAGATATGCTGTAAATTCTGACCTCTGCTTTTTAGTGGTATCCAAGCGTGCAGAGAAATAAACAGAGCTAAGTCGCACAAAGATCTGTATGTAGCATGTGGAGGTAGGGCCCAGTCTACTTCAGAGCCTCTCAGTGGAAGCTCTCAGTCTCTGTCTGTCTTAATTTGTTTCGACTGTTGCTCATTAATTATAGAAAATAATAAAGTGAAGTCTTTTCTCAGCTGTCTTGTTTGCTGCCTGTCTCTGTGGCCTGGACTGTCACATGCCCTGTATTCTACATGCAGCACATCCACATGGCTGTGTTTATTTTCAGGAACAGGAAGGATGGGAGCATCTGTCTCCTCAGAGTGAGAACTTATGTACCATCCATCTGACTTTTCATTAGAAATTCACTGTGGGACAGTTCAACCACTCACTTTTATTTTTTTAAATGGCTTCATGGCACAGAGTGGTCTTTACTAATGGATTAGTTATGTTTGTTTCAATCATTTAAGGATATGCGAAGGCTATGAAGTTTTACTTTTTAGAAACTATATATTGTTGAGCAGCAAAATTAATAATTCATACTGGGTCCTTGCTTCTATAACCTGTTGTGTGTATTTTACTCAAAATGTCCATTTTAACATGTGTGCAGGGAAATTCTGGTTTGGGATTTAGCATTGCTGGAGGCATAGATAATCCCCACATTCCCGATGATCCAGGAATTTTTATTACGAAGATCATTCCTGGAGGAGCTGCTGCTATGGATGGAAGACTGGGGTAAGGATTATTGAAGTTTTTTATTTTCATTTTTTGTTCCAATGTTTTCTAACCTGTTCTGATATTTGGGTAATTTATCTTACAACACAATAATAACATAGTAGTTCCGTTCACGTTATATGATTCTATCTCAGTTGGAGCAGGTGCCAATAAGAGAAACAGTTTTTGAAAGAAAATTGTTTTTGAATATTGTCACCACTTTTGGACAATTTTATGAGAAAATAATTAGACCTTAGTTCATATGTGCTGACAGAGAAGACATTGAACTTTCTGACAGTGTTTGTGTGTAAAAGCCCAGTTATTGCCATAAACCAAGACAACAAAAAGCATTTTGAGGGTTTGACATTCTGAGCTGCTCTCCATGTCAATTTTAAAGTATAGACTCTTTAGCATGTTGTGATGTCACATGAACGCAACCTATTGGATAGTAATACGAGGGATAATAGGCTTGTAATGTCTTCCATGGGGCGGCACGGTAGCACAGTGGTTAGCACTCGTGCTGACTGGGTGCTCTGGTTTCCCCTACTAATAAAAACATGTGCAATAGGTCAGGATGAATGAGGGTGTTGTGAATGCGAATGTAAACGGATGGAAATTAGCCCAAGGCTACAATTCAGAGTGGCGTGTTTACATGCATTGTCATGTGCATGCACGGTCCCAACCAAATTGTCTCATGATTATCTTGGCCAAAATTATTGCAATCCACAATATTATCACAGCAAACTTCTTATGGTGAATTCAGTTTCGATTCTGGGGCCATGTTTTGACGATTATCTCTAGATGTGATAAAACTAGTATAGTCAGCAAATGATACTTCTAACAGGGTTCATGCCGGTAGCAGCAAGTCAAATTTAATGCTTTTTAATGCTGTTTTAATACCCAAATTCTACATTTTTAATGCCAGAAATGCCACAAATTGGTGCATATGTAATATTAATTTCTATATTCTATTCAAATTTCGATACAACTGACAACTTTTGAACAGAAATAGTGTATAATTTCTTTCCAAACAGCAGTCTAGACAATTTTTGGGGATTTTTACCAAACTTCTGCAGTAAAAGTAGTTGATCAGTGTCTTTATTTTCCAAGAATGTTTGATTTAATGCCAGTTTGAATTCTATTTAATACTTTTTAATGACATTTAAGGCCTTTTCATTTAATGACTTTTAATGCTTTTTAATGCTGTGCAGAAACCCTGTCTAAACTGCTATTATACATCGTTGTCCTCATTAATTACATTTCAGCTTCATAAAACACTGGAGTCGCAAGACAAAAGAAAAAACCTTAGTCTTTGGGGGTTCGGTTGGGGGTTGTCAATTCGATTGCGATTAATTATGCAGCCCTAGTGGGTAGCATCAGTGCCGCGCCCGGAGCCCGTCTCCAGATCTTGAGCCAGATTCATGATCAGGAGTGCCTCCCTGAATGATTACCCTATTGTACATATTGTGGTTTGAGGGGGGAAACCAGAGCACTAGCATAAACTTTCACAAAGGCCCACACAGCAAGAGGCAAGGGCAGTAACCCATTGCACTGCTGTTCTGGGTTTGGGTAAGGTTATGATTTATCATATCACCATGAAAGACTTGTGATGTGTCTCCTCTTTCCATACTATTAGAATATACAGTAGTATTATAATTGGGCTTTGCTCAATATATCGTACTTGACAATGTATCAATATACCTCATGGTTTATTCAGAACGTATCCTAACACACTAACTGCTGCAATAGCCGGTTTAACTTGCTGAGCATATTCAGCATAATAAAAACTTCTATTTAGTGCTCCCATAAGATAATTTTTCTTCACTTTCTTTGGAATATGTATTGTATATATATATGTATGTTTATCATGTTACACTTGTATCGTGAAGTTGTTAGCAATACCCAGCCCTATATTCTATTTTCTAAGAGTAATTCATTAATCATTTATTTTGATTTGTTGATTATATATATATATTTTGCATGCTCTTACACATTTATTGTGCCGTAAAGGTAAGTGCTACCCACTGAGTGAAGGTCTTGCACCTGTTCTGCCAGTTATGACTTAAAGGTGCACTGTGACTTTTTTTTAGTGCTATTTCACCCTTTAGTGACCCAGTGGCTGTGGGTGCAGCAGGGCACCTTTACTTTCCATCATATTGGGCTCTATGACTCTCCAGGATCAATTGTTTTTAGGGTTATGTAACAGAAACCTTCCAGAAATCGTGCCACTGTGATGGAAAGTGCAACGCTGCACCCATACAACCACAGGGTCACTAAAAGGTCAAATATGCACTAATATCAAGTTTGTGTCACATAAAATGTTACATAGTGCATCTCTAAACTAAAGTCTGTCCTGTGGAGTCATTGTTGAGTGCAGTATATGAGTAACAATCTGAGTGTTCTCTGCGCAGAGTGAATGATTGTGTGCTGCGTGTGAACGATGTGGACGTCTCGGAGGTGGTGCACAGTCGTGCTGTGGAGGCCCTGAAGGAGGCGGGGCCAGTCGTGAGGTTACTGGTGCGTCGGAGACAAGCTCCACCTGAGACTATCCTAGAAGTCAATTTGCTCAAAGGGCCCAAAGGTGTGAAAAATACAAACATAGCAGAGTTTATGTGGTATGTACGATCTAGAGCTAAAACATGTATTTTGTTAAAGGACTTGGATTTAGCATCGCTGGAGGAATCGGTAATCAGCACATTCCTGGGGACAACAGCATCTACATTACAAAGATCATAGAAGGAGGAGCTGCCCAAAAAGATGGACGCTTGCAAACTGGAGACCGTCTCTTGGCTGTAAGAAGATTTAGACATTTTCACATCATGTAACTGTAATATAATATCTTTCATCCTCAAGTACCCAGTATTAAAATCGACTGCTATGACTAAACCAAAGATATAAGACACAACTCCACTATAGATTATAGAGCAGGTCTGGGCAAGCGTTTTGATGCAAGGGTCACATCAGGTTTTTGAACTTGCCAGGGGCGTTTCCAACTAGTAAAAGTTTCAAATAGAGCATTAGCACGATAAATTGGAAGCAGTTATGCATTCTCTTTCTTTGTCAGCTGTTCATCCCTTTTAGCATATAGGGATTGGTCATGTTTTGAAGAGCTTTATGCGCATTTGTGAAGCATGAAACAATTAAATGAAACCGGCATCCCATCAATCAGTAGATAAGACATGCCTGCTGACTGTATCAGTTTTGTGACTCTGATGATGATTCAAAATAGGTCTTTTTATTTCCTTTGTGTGGTTATGGCAGGCTATTACCATATACCAGAGGTGCAAAATCACACTTGACTGACATTTTGGGCTGTATTGCTGCATTAATCATCAAGAAACACATCAGAAATCTTGACAAACCTCTACCCACTGACTGCGACCCATATTAATTCTGTAAAACACAGAACACAACATACAAAGCTGTCTCTTAGCTGTAGAAACCAAATACCTTTACTTATGATTCATTATTATGTTGGCTGGTGTAATGGACAGTGTTGTCATTGAAATCCCGATTTTTACCACCTCTTCTTGCCAATCAGGTGAACAACATTGTGCTGCAAGACGTGCGTCATGAGGAGGCAGTGGCAGCGCTCAAAAACACCTCTGATATGGTTTATCTCAAGGTGGCCAAACCAGGACCTGTACATCTCAATGACATGTATGCCCCTCCAGACTACTCCAGCAGTACGTATCTATATCTTCCTATTACTCGTCTTCAACTCATTTTTCTTTGAGTACCATTTTCATGTAAAATTTAATGAGCAACTGTTTCTTTTTAGTCCTTCAAATTTAGAAACATGATGTGTTCTCTCCCCAATTCAACACCCACTTAGTGTATGTATGGGTGTGTGTCTGGCCACACATTCCTCTTAACAACAACTTTCTCATCCTCCCACTGAGAGCTCACAGTTTCTCACATCCCACCTGCTTCTTAGAGCAATACAGTGAAGTTGCAGCACGTCAAACGTCCACAGAACAGCTATTTGCTGTAATACAAAGGCTACTATAGCTTTGGTTCTGATTTTATTTCCAGTTTCAACATTTGTTTCTCCATTACAAGACTATAAACTGTCTCCAGTTGTGCACCGTTGTAATCATTCTTTTTTCCCTCTACTGGTCTGGCCCTCCCTCCAGCCTTCCCCACCATGGTAGACAACCACGTCAGTCACAACTACATGGGTGCTATGGAGCCCAAGCCAGTGTACCCACCTTCCCAAGTCACCCCATCTAGGTACTCACCAGTCCCCCGGCACATGATGGGAGAGGAAGACTTCACAAGGTAAGCCGTTGAGTTATCGTAAATACTTTGTATACCTACATTTCTAATGTAAGAGTGGAGTCTTTTTGGCTGTTAGTTTGGGTTACATTTTAAATGCCTTTGTCACATGGTCCATATTGAACACTTGCCATGTAGTATAAAACCTGCTTTGTGACGCAAATCGGTTGTTTATTTTTGGCCTCTCGGAGAATGGTGGTAGTACTTAAATAAAACATTGTGTGATTGCTGTTTGCAGAGCAACATCTTTCTAGAGAGTCCTCATGTAACTCTTTCTACTTGTTATGACTTTGTTGTAACCTTTGATCTTCAAACCGAGTACTGGATCAGAAGTGGCGTTCATAGAGACTTGACTGGAATATCCCATGAGGCTTGAGTCATTTTAACCCACAGCTCTAGGGAGGAGAGTCTATCCCACTTTGTGTTTTGTGTGTGTGGATGCATGCAGGCTTTGTGTACTCTAGTGTGCCTTGTTGATGCTCTAATGTCCTTGTGCTAGCTGTCCTTGTCATGTATGTATGTACATTGTACTGTATGTCAATTCTTTGTTGGTGTCTTCTTTCTGTCCAACACTGTCCAGTTTACTGTAATTCCTGTACCCACAGCAATGCTGAACCTATTTACAGTGTCATCCACAAACCTGGGGACAGCAAGGTGCCCCAGGCCCTCTACAGAAGCTTGTGTTCCTCCCCTGCTCCTTTGTGCCAAGGTCCTCTCCCCTTCTCTGGCAGGTACTAACCTAGTCCCTCATGTCTTGCTTAGATAACCTTCCTACTACTAGTATTTTCTCATCTGCAGTATGGGCATAAGCCTTAATCAGGTCTAAAAATAATTTGTCAGCAGGTCTCAATGTAATTTTCAGTAAGATGATACAGTCCCCTCATTATAGGTTGCGTTCACGTTCTTGATGTGATGTAATTTCCTTAACGGTAGGACAGGGTGCTATGCAACTATATGGAAGAAAAAGTTCTTCTTCTTGCTTTTTTTAACTGACCAGATTTTTTTTATATTGCCGCCACTAAAACTATTATGAGAACATAATTAGAATTTAGTTTATGTTGAATTTATTGCTGATGGAAACTAGCTTAAGCTGTAATCTGATGTAAAGCATTTTTAATGAATGTTTTTGCACATTGTCCTTGTTAAATAAACAAATAAACTAAACTTACTACTAACTACATGCTGAGTTTACATTGATCTTTGTATCAGTTTCTGTCTCATGTGGAATACTCCCAGTCATTACAGAGATATTAGCCACAAACCAAAACCAGTATTCCAGGCCTATTTTAAACTATAGGCCTGGAATGCTGTGATGTCAAGTGAACGCAACCTATTGAATACAAATTTAAAGATGGATCCCAAATGAATACAGTAGAAAGCTAAATACAGAGATGAGGGAAGGGGGGCTGGCAATGTGCATTTTGGTTTTATTTTCTACCTTCCATACATTTAATTTTGCCTGTTTGTGTGCAACATTCTGCCCTGCATTCATGTGCTGATAGCTTGCTGCTGTTTTTTATGACATTATTTATTTATTTGTTGGTCTCTAATGAAGTATGTCACACACATGTAAGCTATTAACCTATTTGAGACCCACCACATTAACAATTGTAATGATATATGTTCAAGTCACATATAATTCTAGAAATTCCAGTGTAGTGAGTGCTAAAGTTCAATTACTTCCAGAGTATTTATACTGAATGTAAATTTCGCCTCTCTGACTTTTCACACAGTGTTACTGTTGTCTTTATGGGAGCTGAAATGGATTCTTACCTGCTCTTTGTAACACATTGGCAGCACAACTCCACAGGAGAGAAGCCCAAATGGCTCCATACACTCACAAGCTGCTCCCTCCCATCTGTCAAGAGCCAGTGATAATGTTCACTTGTTACAATGAGAAAATGTAACTAGCAGTGACTCCTAAAGGATGCTGTAAGCTCTGCAAGCTGAGCTGACTTTTTACTGTTTCTTTTGTATCCAGTCTAATTTAGTACGCTGACCTTTTTCATTCAGTCCAGTGCGTCTGCCTTGCATCACCCCTGGATACATGTTTATGTGTTTAAAAAGCTGCTTTATGTGTCTCCTGTGTGTTGTCCCAGAATGTATGACGTCTGTGTGGATGAGGACAAAGCATTTTGTAGTTACATTCCTCGATGTGTAAAGGTATCTTCTAGTGACATAAATATAATATCAATAAAAGGCAGCTTAAGTCCTGCAGCTAAACTGGTTAATCTGTGCTCTGAGACCATCAGGCGATGCAAGCATTGTTCTCATCTCCACATAACAGTATTCACTATTCATGCTGAACCAACACTATAGCTGCAAGACTACTAAAATTACAAAATTGCTATTTGAATGATCACAATTATCAAATTTGAAGATTCGCAAACCTAACATATCCTGTTAATAACATCAAGTAACCAGTTCTGAAATGCATTGAATTTTGCATCACTTTAGCGGTTATTATTATACCATTGTCGTCACTCAAGTCGTAAAGCCACTGGACATCTTTATTTATTTATGTGTTTGTTTGAGCGGCATGCCAATAAAAGCAAAATATTCATACGAAGGAAAATAGGATTAAACTAAAGAGAAGCCTAGGTAGAAATTCAGAAAACTACCTCTTATCTTTCAGTAGTTCTGTAAAAAAAAAAAAAAAGCAGTGTGGTGAAAAATAACTTCTCAATCCCTTCTCGGAACCACACCAAAAATAATTGTAGAAATAGGTCTAATTCTACCTGAGTTTAGATGCAATAATTTAACAGTTCATGCCCCCCAACGTCCCCCAGCACCTTAGCTTCTCTGCTCCGCCCCTGCAGCCAAGCGGCTCAAATACTGTACCTCCTTCGGTTCCCTCTCTGCTCGTCTCTCACTCAGCGCTGTGAACACAGGCTTCAGAGAACACTACAGGCTGCAGAGGTTTTGTCAGGGTTGAACTCATGTTTTCTAATGAATTCATTACGTTTTGTCGGTTGTATGAACGGGGAAACGTGGCAATTTTTTTTTTTTTTTTTGCCTTGCATACCCCTTGGACCTATAGGGGTCTTTCCACAGGAGTGGTTTGGATCAGTTCATGTGGGGCTGGTTCACTTGAGGGGGGCCAAGGCCCACAGGTCTGCGTTTCCAGAACAGTTAAGCCAAGCTCCAGTCACTATTGTTATTGAAATGAAGAGTTCATTTGCAAAAACAGATCAGTGCCATTGACAAAAATCAATGTATAAGCAACATGTAATTTTCTCTTTGTGTAGCAGTGTTTTTAATAACCAGACCTATTTTATTACTTCATTACTTCAGAAAAATTTAGCCACTTTTTATTTAGTTTTACTGGTGTCATCTTTCTTTCTTTCTTTCTTTCTTTCTTTCTTTCTTTCTTTCTTTCTTTCTTTCTTTCTTTCTTTCTTTCTTTCTTTCTTTCTTTCTTTCTTTCTTTCTTTCTTTCTTTCTGTCTTTCTTTCTTTCTTTCTTTCTTTATTTTGTTGATATATTAGTATGAAAAGATTTGTTCAGAGGTTATTTGGGATTTTATTTTTGAATAAATTAGTTATTAGTGAACAAACTCAAATTTTGCCTTCTTTTGTTCTTCTAAGCTCAATAACG
>OMNZ01020505.1:8683-23086 GCA_900303255.1 Lesueurigobius sanzi | reverse complement strand
AAGGCGCAAAAGTAGAAAGTGTTGTGATAAAGAGCTGATGAGCCACATGCCTAAGCTAACAGGCTTTTTAAACCAACAAGCTCAACCAGAGGAGGAACCGCGGACAAAGGCAGTTCCATTTTGTGGGATTTAAGGTTAGGGTGGGCGCTGAGGGGGGCCTACAATCCTGGGTAAGCCCTGGGGCTTATGGGTACGAGGTTACAGAGAAGAATAAAGAGTAATGTGGGACAAGGGTAAACAACCCAATGGCAGTGAATAACTTCTTAAACCCACTCTCGGATCCACATGAAAAACGATTGTAGAAATACAGTATGTCTAATTCTACCTGAGTTTAGATGCTATAGTTTAACAGTTGATGTCCCCCAGCGCCATAAGTTTCTCTGCTCCGCCCCTGCAGCCAAGCCACTCTCCGGCTCAAATAGCCTACCTCCTTCGCTTCCCACTCTCTCTCTCAGCACTGTGAGCACAGGCTCCCGAGAACACTACAGGCTGCAAAGGTTTTGTCAGGGTCTGAACTCATGTTTTCTAATTTATTACGGGCATCACTCCATGTGTTTATCATTGGCCGCATTGACAGAAACTTCTCTTCCTCATCGTTCTCATTGAATTAAAAGGCCGTTTTTGTCAAGTGCATTAACAAACAGCAGTGCATATACTGTGCCATGTCATTCAGTCACTCATCAATGTGGTGCCCCTCGAAGCACTCGGCCCTGTCGCACAGCACGTGAGTGTATAGGAAGTGGCGGCGCTGTTTGATTGTTCATAAAAATCACAGGCTGATAAAGCAGAACAAGAATTTGTATTATGTAGTAATAGTAGTAAATGTATACTCACATTTCTTTATAACTCGTCACCAAAGTAAGGACCAGTCAATCCAAGGCAACACACTGAAACGCTCTGAGCTGATGATGGAGTGAAACAGTTTTCAAGAGACTGATACTGAAGTCACATGAGCAGCTGTAGTGATACAAGCTCTGGCGCCGTGCTGCGAAGCAATTCACCTTAAGAAGAGTGATACTGTAGCTCCGGTTTCACTTACCCATCACTACACTACTTGTTGTTGTAGCCCACTTGCTATTAGTTGCTGATCATCCCATAGTACCTTCAGTCAGTTCAGTGGGATGCTTAGGACATTTGGAGAGATGCTGAGTGTTATGTGGTAAGCTATCGCAACACTTATCAGGTAAACCTCTCGCCTTGATGGGTCCAGGCATATAGTAAGAATTTAGCCTTTTTAAGTAGCTTGGCCAAAGCAAAGACACATCAACATTAACCCCATGCTACATCACTACACAATGGGTTAATCCTCCAGCCAGGTACTTCTGCGTATGGTTCAAGATATGTTATTGCCTTTTAGGACTTTTTTTTCAAAGTAAATGAAACCTTCAAATCCAATAAAAAAAAAGGTTGATCCAATTTGAGCCTTTCTGTGCAGTATAGCATCAACTCATCCACTAAACACTTCACATATCATAATAGAAAAGACTATAAAAGTGCAGCGTTATGTTTCTACGTTCTACCCATACCACAACAATCGCCTGGACATTGTATAGTGGATAATGGGCTTTCTCCTCTCACAAACGTTTCTTGGCACAGTGTCAACCTCCAGACATTTCCAAAAGGTGATTATCAGAGCGTACGCCCTCCACTGCGGGATGGATGATTGCCCAAACGCTGCCCTTTCCTCTCATAATGAGCCGCAGCCGATGTCAATAAAGTCTCAAAATTGCCCACCATCCATCATCTGCCCACAGGTAACAATACACTCCCCCCATTGTGAAGGTCAGCTATTGTCTAAGACTTCATTTTAGGGCTCGAACAGGGTCCAGCCGCAGAATGGATGATGGCACGGGGCAGCCAACATGACATTTGATGGGGTGACAGCGATACGACCCACGCCCTGCAACAATTGGTTATAGGTGTCAAGCTACGGGCGAACAGGACAATTGGGATCTTCAAAGGTGCGTTTCCAATGAACGGCAGTAATAGGCCCGCTGTCTCTGCTATTGTAACATTAAAGGACCCTTGATTTCTTCAATTACTCAACTTATTTACAGTTGTTGAAAAGGAAAATACCAAAGTCATTTTAATTATGAGTTGACAATGGGTGATATTATGGATGCGCAATGTTGGTGTGCAATTTTACACCGATTTCCTATCTTTAGTTTAAATGTTAGGTTTTAAGTTTTATTTTGTTATACTTAACATTAGCCAGAAGCTTTGTGATAAAAGTTCCTATAGTTTACCCAACACAGTGAAGTATTTACAATTAGCATGTCCTCCTCGTGGTAGGGCATGCTATCGTTCCAATGTTGTATAAAACTGTTCATCTGTAACTTCTTGTCTGTTACAACATTGAGCATTTTGCCCATAGCACCAGAGGCTTGGGTTGACATGTAGTGTAGACTTGCACAGTTCTCCTTGCTGTATTCCTTTGGGTTAATTAATTAATAATCTGGTGGACATAATAAATACAGTTACTTATGGATGCCCACTGACAACTTTATGTAGCCTGTATGGTGTAAGTCAGGGGTGCTCAAACTGCGGCCCGGGTGTTGGCCCTCAAGCTTCTGGCTGAATTGGCACACATCGATATTTTACTGTAAGTTACATTATTATAATTTGAATAACTGATATTTTAGTGTTGGTCAGAGCTGAAATGAATGGTCTAAGCCTGATGAAAAGCATGGTTGCATGATTAAAACATCTGCTAAATGGCCCCAGTTGAATGTTTGACTGCATTGACCACTGTCTGAGGCCCTCCACGCTAGAACATGGAAACCTGACCGAAGTCAGACGGGACCCGTCGGAACCCGACGGCTTGGTCGGACTCGGACAAATGTTTAGAACTTATGTTTGGGTTTGGGTCGGACTCGGACACATCAGCGCTATAAGACAACTTTCCTTTGGAGCCAACTCCGAATGTTGTCTGCCTCAGAAAGAGACGACCTTCACCTGGAGGTTTGGAGACTCCGCACTGAGGAGACTGCCCTTGTGCTAATGTGCACTTGTTGCTCCGTGTGCTGTGCTCATCTGTGTGATGTTTCAAATGCCTTTTTTCAGTTGATTGATAAAATCAGACTTTCAACACAAACACTATCCTACTGTGTCATTAGTAGGCCTATGAAAATATTGTGATTTAAATTGTGTCAGGCTCGTCGGACACAAATATCTCAATGCCTATTGGATTCGGTTCGGGTTAGATCACTGCTGTTGGACGAAGGCCGATCTCGGACAGAAAAAATTGGCCCGATCCACACTCTACTTCACGCTGTATACACTTCAAGATGTGGCCCAATATGAAAAAGGTTTGGACACCCCTGATTTAAGTTCTTTGGAGTGAGCGACTTTCTCATTCTCAATACATTGCTACCAGACCCAGGCTCACAATTAGCCTGATGGTGTGTAGTGCAAGGAGCTTATTTTCTGAAGAAGTGTTGAAATTAATGAATTTGTCAATTAGGGAAGTAGGTAGGCTCATCCTTTGGAGATTATGGCGTGATCTGAAGAAAGAACAAAACCCTTGCTTACTGTAAGAAGCCCCAGCAGCTGCCTGTGCTGGGCCCGGTTGCAGATGTGCTCTACTGATTACATCCCAGCTTTTTGGAAAGGCTTTCCTTGGCTCGGTGGCAGCCTCCTCCACTCTGCCCATGTCCATTAAGCTCTGATTCACAGGCGGCCCCCAAGAGACAAGCCGCTGATAGCAGTCAAGGTCGCAAACGGCGTCTTATTTATTCACACGGGCGTCACGCGGAAAGAGACCTGACAGGGAGGAAGGCGGCGAACAACTCTCATATGCGTGAATTATATTGTAATTTTGGCCGCCACCACTTGCCTTGATTATATCTGCGCTCGTGGCAGAGGGGGGAATTAAAGTCGATCAGCTGGAGAGCCCCGGTGCGATGGGAGGGAGATGACATGTCAGCGAGCCCCCCGTACGGCGTCTCTATTGATCTTGACGTTTGGATCTGCCTGACAAATTGATATGATTAAAACATGATGTAGCCCAGACACAAGCGTTTTCGATGGCTCGACAAAGCAACGTGTTTGTATTGTACGAGAGTGGATGAGATGTTCAGAAAGAGGAGGAATATCAACATCTGCAGATTGGACTGACGTTGTCTGGAGAAATTGAAAGAGGTGAGTCCTGCATAATGGTTTATAGCTGTAAATGTGCGTATAGAAATGTAATCTTATTTCTGGGTTCCAATTTAATAGATAATTTCAATGTAATATTTCATCTCCATTTTGCTCGCTGTAAACCTTGGATGAGTGGTGGTGGTGGTGGGGGGTAAGGATTCCTATGCTGATACTTTGTACAAGAGTTGTCTACAATGATGTCCTCGGAGTCACAATGAGAAAATGGTGCATACATTTAGCTAAACACTATTTTTCTTGCATTTTGTTTTTTTATTGATTTGCAAAACAAACTTATGTTACTATTAATTTCTATAAGGGAAAACAAAACATTTTCTCACCACGAATATCTAAATGTCAGAATTCATAAGTGGATTTGAGTTAAAGGCCCTGTATCTGATTTGTTGTTATATATTAGTAGTGAAATTATATTAGTTCTGTCTGCCGCTAGAATCACCCTTGTGTCTGGTAAAATTACTGCCTACTTTCTTTTACTGCCTACTTTCTTTTGCATAACTGCTGGCACAAATGAAACTGATTTTGCGAAGGCCCCAATTAAAATTTTGCTCAGGGCCCCTAGAGGGCTTGGGCCAGCCCTGTTGCAGACTAGTTTTTGTCAGGATTTGTCAGCTATCTTAAATAAAGATAGCTATATACTTTAAACACCTATAACATGCATACAATGAGTAAATGATGGATAATAATAGCGCAAGATGGATTTTTTACAACCCTGTCCTTCAAAATGACAGACAGTGATTATCCCTAGCGAAACCACTGGTCTTGCACCCTGAAAATGGACCCTGAAAGCCCTGAAACATGCTTCTAAATTCATCCCTGTGATGAATCGGGATGCTGGAAATGAGAATGTTGGGAAGGAGTTTGGACCACAAAGCTATAAAATCACCATTGCTAGTTTTAGCTTTAGCAACTTAGCACCTGGCTTAGTAATTTCATTGGCAGCAATTATAATTAAATGCAAGTACATAGGTATATGGCCATTAATGTATTATTGTTTCCCCAAGGAATTTATATTAAATGCCATGTCAAATTCAATTTAACACTTTTTAATGAGATTTTGCATGATTAATGTCATCCCTTTTAATGCCCTAGAATGCCTCGTGGAAACCCTGTGTCTTTGCTGCTTCCTTGTCTTACAACAGTGGCTTTTTTTCTCTTCGCCTAAATCCGAGAAACCACAGAAAGATAGGTATAAAGCAAACAGAATTGATGAACAAACCAATGAATTCCATCAGCAAAACCTACCTGGATTGTTCCACAGTGTAGCTTTAAGCAAAGACACAAACACTCATGATTCTCCAGACTCTGATCCGTCTGCTCCACGCACTTGTTTCAATGCAGACAGTTTATTTTTGCATCCCCTTTGATGTCTCCTCATCCTCTTGATATTCCTCTGGTGAGTTGTCTGGTAATAGCACTAATTGTTGGGGAGCTTATCTCGCAGGGCCTTGGGGACTGCTGACTTACTCGCATGAGCATTGTTGATAATTACAAATGCGCTCCATGCATCAGCACTTTATTTGGAGATTACCTCACGGAACTAACCTCTGCAAACAGCATAACACTGAGAAAGTAGTTCAGGCTAAGTAGTGATGCCAAGTCTGATGGCACCAATGTAACAAAGTAGTCATCTACTGTTTACAAAGTTATTTATCAAAGCAAATCTTGCATATTTTAAATCACCTGTGGTGGGGATATCCGAGATGGAGTGCTCTTGATACTTATTGAAGTTTAATATTTTTTCTTTATTTTTGAGACACGATTGTTGTGGGGGGGGTATCGGGATTTTACGATTGTTCATGATTATCGGAAGTATAGTGCATTTTAACCAAAGGCGATGGAGACGCCAGGAGCGAGCGGGTTACATACTATTCCTACATGTATGTAAAGACGCGATGAGGAGCTCGGCGGTAGCGAGATGATTGGCAGGATTTGAGCGAATGGGGCGATAGACACGTTTGACGCGTGTCTAGAGAGGCACGGAAACTTCTCAATCACGCTGCTCGCTCAAGTTGAAAAATGTCAACTTTTGTGTCAAATCGCGGCTCATTAACCAATCAGGGACTGAATCTGGTTGTGATGTGAAGTGACAGTGAGGAGATCGGACTGCCAGGTAAAAGTTGTTTCTGTTTTTTATTGTAATTTGTACTAAAACTAGGGTAGAGCTAGCTGATAGCAACTAGCCCACCACAAATGTGGTAAAGTGCCACCATTTTTCCACAAGTCTCTTGTTATTTCATGGTCAATTCTCTATACACAGTGACCTTTTGAAATGGAAATATTGTACACTTTAGCTATACTGATTTACTTACCGGAGACAGAAGGGCAGGCAGCGGGGATAGTGCTCCAATGCTGACAACAGGTATGGGCCTTGGATAAACGGAAATACCGCTGGTAGCAGCTGTCATCCAGACACAGCTCCGAGAGCAATAGTAAACTGTAACATCAGCCTGCCCAAGGACTACAGGTGAAAATGAGCATTTCTGCTATAACCTGCTACAATGCATCTTTCCTTTGTGTCAATGTTAAATTGTACACTGTCCCTGTACAAATAAAATACATACCATACCAATTGACTTGTACTGGCAGTATCTCTGGAGGATATGCTGGTCCCAGGGACCACACCTCTGCCGCCGTTGTTCTGCTTTCCTCAATAAATAAAGATCGCTGACTCGCTGGAGGAAATAGGACCACAGCTCCGCCTATTGATGATGTGTAGAGGCAAAATATGGGCGAAACTTCACTAGTGAATAGAGCGAATTTTTCAGGTAATTGAAGAATGAACTTTCAAAATATTCAAGCGATTAACAGCAGGTGTTTAATGCGACTTTTCTGCTTCCATCACGGTCTATGTGAACACACTATAACAAAAAGGACAGCCTTCAAACGTTCACAAAAATGTATGTATTAGTAATATTAATTGAATTGTTGTTAGGTTAAAAACATTGGTTCTTTTGGAGCGCTTCCTTTGGCCCATTTATGTAATAATCAAGCAAAGATGGATACGATTTTCTCTCTGCACATTGGATTAGTTAACCTCCCACTGACTTTTATATTTTTGGTGTAACACTTGAGGACATTTTTCATCTGCCTTTGCCGTTGAGTGTGCTTCGCTTGGACAGTGGACACCTACGCACTACGGCTCATGAGAAACGATTTACTCTGGCTCCAGGAATTTTCACGATTACAATCATTTCAACCAGCAATACATACAGTATACAGTATCTTTAGTGTACTTAATCGATGGAATGTTATGTGGTAAAAACAAAACAAAACCCTTTCTTCTCTATTCTTTATTTTTTCATATTACCTTTTAAAAAACACAAATATCCATTTTTGATAAAGCAGTCTCTAGGCCTTTCCCAAACTCCCACTGAAGACAGCAGACCATCTAAATAAAAGCAAAGGTCAAAATCGACTTTGAAACATTGATTCAGTTTTGTGCGGGAAAACAAACATGTCAGTTTCCACATTATTGCCATGACTTTTGTTTTATTTCATGTTTTAATTTTTTTATTATCCCACAGTAATCAACCACGAAGACAGATTACAACTTGAAACAATCAAACACAACCCATCAACCATTCATTTCTTAATTAGTTCTCATAAATACACTTTCTACCCACTACGTTCCTGAGCAGTTTCAGCTACAACCACAGAAGTATTTTTGCACAATAAATGTCACACTAGAAGCCAAAGACTAAACAAATCTGACAAGACTAGGTATAGGAGACCACACACTACCTGTCATGTGATCAAATGTGAGGCCAGAACCTAAATAAACATGACATATACTAGACAACATCAGAGGCCTGTCTTCTCATGTGCTTGTATCAGCTTCGAGGAACACGGATAAATGCGTACGGGTGAAATCCACGGTCCCACGGGGAGCAGGTCGGATTCTGCTGTGCGGGGAGCGCTGGTGTTGCTGGTGATGCGAGTGGGGAGGAGCCCAGAGGAGCCAATTTCCAATTTGCATAACATGTTGGTACTTTTCGATTTGAGGTTTGGAAAGCTCTGACCTGACAACACAGTCACACTGACATCGCACACAGGAGCGCAACCACAAATAATTGTTTAACAAGAGCTTATCGGACACCTTGACCAAATCCATGCGTAACGATGTGACGTTCATGACCAAATCGGCTTTTTTTGGTTTGAACTGGATCTCATTTATGAAAAGAGACGGATCATTTATTCTCTGTTTTTGTCAAATTTTCTTAAGGTAAAATTGAATAAACGCTTGAAAACATTTGAAGGGCAACAAAAAAGTGTTGAGAGAAATGTTTTTTTTAGCAAAGCAGTTGTTGGCTCTTTTCCTTTAACTGTAGAACAAACTTGTATTCACCCGACACACATTTCAAAGGATAAAATTAATTTCCGCAGCAAATATTAGTAAGTGAAATCAAAATGCGTGCCTCTAAGTGAATTAGGTCTCAGATATTATGGGGTTTCTTACTGGGTTCCTAACACAAACTACATAACAGGAGTCAGTCTTTTGAACGGCTCTTTGAATTGAACGGATCCCAAAGACTCAGCTCCCTTTAAAGAGCCATGAATTCCCGTCACTGGCAATCCCCTTATAGGGTCAGAAAGGATTTTTGCCATAGAGAGCCATGTTTAAAGCAGACTGCTCGTGTTTGGCTAACAGGGCATCTACAGCTTCCACAAAGGTCGGATTTCGCGGTAATTATTAGCTATTTTACTGTACATCATGAACTTTTTCCTTTCTTCAAAATTTTTGGCTTTTAATACCTAGCCTAGCTCCGCTCTAGCCTGGGAATACCCAGGCTGCTCGCGCTCGAATTTCAATTCGAACTGCGAGACAGCCTGGAAAGGAAGACCGAAATCTTCGCATGAATCTGGGGACCAATCACAGCACGGGGAGGAACGGCAAGCCGATGACGCGTAAAAAAGTTGTAGTTTTTGAGTACGGATCCAACATGGCCGCAGCAGACGCGAAGCTATCTTTCGATCAAGCGTTAGATTGTGTTCTAGACACATTAAATCGAAAATTTATATTAAAAGATCAGCGTTTGGCTTTACAATATTTTATTACCAAGAAAGATGTTTTAGCCTTGCTTCCGACAGGATTCTTCTTCTACGCTTTTTCACTCCTCGTCGACTTTCTGTCGCTCAACATACGTCATCGGGACTCGATACGATTGGCTGTGGTCACGCGCAGACGTACAGTATATGATAGACATTCGTAGCGGCCAATAAACGGCTAAGGACAATCGTAAACCACACCTCCCGTACGAGAAACAGTTGTTTCCCAGACTAAATATTCACTTGTGATATTTAGTCTGGCGCTTGCCAGGCTAGCTCCGCTCTAGTCCCGCTCTAGCTTTCCACCGCACTGCTTGATCAGATGTGATCACGTGGTGTGGGCAGTGGTCAGCTCTCGCATAAGGGACACAGCACGCCCACTCTTTGAGATGAGGAATCAAATGGCCATTGTGATCAATACAGCACCATGTTGGATAGTTGGCTTGGGCTATTTAGATTCAACACGGTGAAAAACTCCTCTAGTGCAGTGGAGCATCAAGACCCAACATAGCATTAAGGTGACAAGCCGTAACCCAAATTTGGTAAACTGTATCATTCCTCTGATTATTGTTGATTTGAGGATTAATATTTATCCTGAAGTTAATTACCATCAATATTTTTACAGACTCAAGAGAGGGTATTCTGTAGATAAAGGAATACTCTAGGAACGTTTTGCAACCCACTAAAAATGGTTCTTTGATGATCCCTAGCCTCAATCATAAAACTATGCAGTGTGGTCTTTGAACATAAACAGGGTTTTTATTAGTTTCCAAGTTGTGTTTGCACTTGAGTCAAAATGGCATTGTTATGACACCATTTCACAGAATGTGTCAGCCCTAACTTAACATCACTTGAAACCTAAGGAAAGACCAACAGACACTAATTCCTCTTTCTCCAGTCGCTGGCGGCGCAGTTTGATCTGACGAGACAATTACCCGCGGTATGAGGGCCGCCTCACTCATGTGCTGTGTAGGATTAGCAGTGAGCTACATGGCAGGACGGTAATTTGACAGGGGATAAGCTTTCAGGCTCTCAGCTCGTCTCCTCCATTCGCTACGACAGTTCCCGTTAAATTCCAGTAATTAATTTGTCATTGTTTATTTGTGCCGCTGAAAGGCCGGTTCTCTCCGCGGACACACTCGGTGAATTCCTGAGTGTTGTGAAACTTTGTCCGGCCCCTGGGACGACGCACGTTGATTGGAAATTCCAGAGCCCTCTTCACATCAGCCAAACATGGTGTCAGAGTCAACAATGCATTACGCTTTAATTAATTTTCAGATTCTGTGGTTGTTTTATGGCAGAACACTGGACAGGAAAGTGAACAATGTGAACAGACAACCGAAAGACTGACTTGTTATTCCATCTTGTGTTGGTTGCTTTGTCAATTTTGAGATTCTTGAGTTTGAGACAGGGGAATTCACTCAAGAAACTCTCCAAAAGTCACTGCAAGAACAAATTCAAATTCAGAAACATGCAAACATGGACACTGTATCGGGACACACTTGTATCAGGTATGTATTGTACCGTGGACCCTGTATTAGGATATGCATCGTATCGTGGACCCTGTATCGGGATAAGTATTCAATTCAGTTCATCTTTTTTTTTTGAGCATCTGAGTTACACAAAGTTTGACATGGAAGTACAGATCAGCATGTTACGCAAAGCCAAAGAGAGTACATAAATAAATAGATACAGAGCAGATATGATGCCCACAAGGAGTAGGCAGAAGCAAAAGCTTGTTCCGTATAGTTTCGTGGACCCTGTATCAGGATAAGTACTGTATCGTGGACCCTGTATTGGGATATGCATCGTATCGTGGACCCTGTATCGGGATAAATATCGTATCGTGAAGTTGTTGGCAATACCCAGCCCTTGCATGGATGGTAAAATTCCAATGACATCTTAAACACCAGCCCAGTTGTTTTTGTCTTATCTTTGTGAATTTGAATTAACCACCTGGATGACTGAAAATGAACATTGTTTCACTGCAACAACAGTTTTGTAGCTTACAATTCATTGTTGAGATCACTTTCTGTTGGAGAAAAGTGGGTTCTATTTTCGGGGCGTGTTGTAGAATTGTAAAGTAGGGGCTTGTGAGGTCACCCAGGAAGTTCATCGTAGTGCAGCTTGAATCGCACCTGGATCAAGGGAACGTGGTCCACAGTCGGTCGACTCAGCACACCTTTGATGATAGTGAGGTCAACCATTTTATAGGGGTAACCTTTTTATAATGGCCTACTGCGAGGGAACGGGGGCTTTTTGGTAATGCTAATAGATCTTCACATCCTCCTATCTCGGACGCAGTCCAAACCGAAGACTTGCTAATTGAATGGTACATTGTAAACAAGCGCAGTGGGTGGATGTTGGCAGTCCTGTGCGTACCTGTCACACTTTCTCACCACAGAAGCTAAGAAGACACTTCTGTATATAGAAACAAAACGTCCTCAATTCAAACAACTCAGTCCTAGCGGAAATTCAAGCTAGACTCTTATTCATTTGCTAACATGAAGCGTATGAGTTTCTGATCGTGTCTTATATGGTCAATTGTTGTTGTCAGGTGAAACACAGTCTTTCTTAAGCCGTCATCTGTACTTGATAGTTAAGTGTCTCATCCAAGAAGCTTCATCAGTGACTGTAACAGTTCTATGGCAGCAGCCCAAATATACAACTTGGAATGGAATCACTCATCTTTATAAAAAAAAATAAAATACTCCCAAATTGTTCCTGCTTAGACTTTGGGTGGAGAAGGCGTCTGTTCATAGGTGATTTTGAGGTTGAATTTCAGTCCACCATTGCAATTTCGAAGTTTTAACTACCAAGTAGTGAAAAAAAGACGGCTGAAGAAAACTTTGTCAACCATGGAAGAACGTCTGCATGACTGAGAGCTTAGGTAAACGTCTTGTATCGTGGGAATTTATGGCCTGATGGGGGGCTGATTTTCCTCTCAATCATGACCCAAAGTAAAGCAGTACTTTCTACAAATATCAGATCCCATCATATACAGTACAACCTAACTGGGGTTTTGAGAGGAAATTTACTGAGATAAATGACTTAAGTGTTTGAATTTAGAGAATTTATGTTGATTTTGAATGGGTTTGGACAGGCTTGCATCGATTTAACTTGAAATAAAGTGAAAAAATGTCCAAGGCAAGCCAAAAAGTACTTGTTCCATAGGTAATCTTAATTTAAAATAGTCTAAATCTACTCAAAATCCTTTCAATTCTGGCACTTTGAAGCCATTTTCTTACCTGAAACCAAAAAAAAATTCTATAGCATGTGTAAGAATGTTTCTCAAAATGATCGTGGGGGCCAAAGTTCTATTATAGCGGGCCGGATTTTGCCCTCGGGCCTGACGTTGCCTACCCCTTGCTATAAGTGTTGCCAAACCAGTGAAGTCACACCCTCATAAAGTGTCTAATTCTCCCCCTTTTTTCAGTTTTGACATCAAACTTTTACCACATTTTACAACTTAAAAACACAGGGCTGTGGTGATTCCCAATTGCTTGTACACATCAAACTGATCTTTACTCTGCTAATTAACCAACAGCTCAGATTTTGCAGCTACACGTGTCAGTTTTATGCCTCTATCCCAGTGATTGCCAGTCGTCTTTGTTATTTGTGACTGCTCGGTCGAAGACGCACACAGACACACACTTTAAAGTATCTCTGATTGCACTTAATGACAATAATTACACAAATCAGTGAACGCAATCAACCAAGCTAAAAGCCTGCACGCACAATCAAAAGAAGATGAATCTATAAATGAAAAAGAGGGAAACGGCGAAGACTGACATAAAGTATATATTTTTTACGTACGTTTTTAACTCTGTTTCGATTTTATTCCAAATTATCCTGTGACTTGGCACAATCGCAAAATGAAGAACTATCTTTTCCCCTTCTGTCTCTTCATGAAAAGGTCAAAAAGTGAATTCCGTGTGGATCCAGATCACATGACATTATTTTTATGCTACAAGGTTTTTCATTTTGCGATAGGGACCGGAACTCATCTCTTCATGGTCTTGGACTGTAAAATTGTTATACATTTGTGGTTTAGCTAAGAATGTAAACTATAGACAGCAGTATATTCTTGCAAAGTAGTTCATTTCCTATGGACCTAGCGCGACGAGGAAGTGCTGAAAGAGTCCAGACTTTCTTTAGGACAGCCATTCTCTAACTTGAGTGTCGCGGCTCCCCTCACACATCCAAAAAATCTCTTGTGTGAAAGTGTGAAAAATGTAAGGAAAGCATCCTTAAAGGCACTATACCTGATTGTTTTCCTAGTAGTGTAATGAAATTATTTTTGTCACTCTTTCGTATATAGTGAACCAGGGTTCTCCAACCAGTAGCTCGCCATCCCTTTCCAAGTAGCTCACCAAAGGCTTTCTACATTTCTACAAACCAGGGCCGCTGCTAGCCATTCTGGTGCCTTAAGCAGAAATGTTTGGTGGTGCTGCTACATATGCTTTACGAGTCAAATTTTACATGCATCTCCAAACATTTAGGTGAATATAGCAAAGTATAAACCAGAAACAACTATCTTCTGGTTTATATACAGTAAGTAGCTCGTTGCCATTTGTGTAACACAAAAGTAGCTCCCAAGGTAAAAAAGGGTGGAGACCCCCACATTTCTGGAAATAATACTCTGGATCTAAATATAGATCATTTTTGTCAATTTCATGAGTTTGCAAGCTAGTTTTCTGGCATGTCTGTGGCAGTGAATGTAAAAAGTGACCCTGCAAGGTATAAAATCTGCTGTTAAACTCATCTCTATGAAGAAATGGGATTGTAAAAATGTATTAAGAAAGTTAGGAATGAGTTTGGACCAAAACTATCAAGACCAAGATTATTAGTATTATTATTATATAGTGTGCATAAGAGATGCTGTATAGTTTATTTACAGAGAGATGCTAAGAGACATTGCCCTTTATTTATTATTATTATTACTGTTACCTGTTGCTTTTCTTCTTTGACGGCACTTTTCCTGACTTTTTGCACCCCCCTGTGTGATCCTGTCCTAAGAGCTGTTGTGACAAGTCAATTTCTCCATTGTGAGATCAATAAAGAACTATGTTATCTTAATCTACTCGCTTCCTCGTTCATTATTTGTAATTAAAAATGAGGTATAGTGCCTTTAAAATTGCTCTAACCACAGTGGCTGAGTGGTTAGCGCTCCTGCCTCACAGCAAGGTGGTTCATGGT
>OMNZ01020499.1:0-15664 GCA_900303255.1 Lesueurigobius sanzi | reverse complement strand
AAACTGCCAAAATAATAAATAAATAAATGAATAAATAAATGTCCATATTGGCAAATAATTATTAAGATATCACTACAAATGCTGAGATAAAAAAAATATATAATTATTGTTAAACGCCTGTTTTGTGCTCAGAACAAAAAAATAAAGCCTTATTAATATTTTCTGTCTGCATTTATTTATTTATTCCTTAATTCATTCATTTATTTTTCATTTATTTTCTCTTTTATTTTTACACTCTGCTTTATTTTTATGCTCTGCTTTATTTTTACTCCCAACATTATTTTTTTGCTCTGCTTTATTCTTTCAGCCTGCTTTCTTTTTTCGCTCTGCTTTATTTTTACGGCCTGCATTATTCTTTTCTTGATTCCTCTCACCAAATGCAAAGTAAGGGGGCGGGGCCACAGATAGTTAGACCTAAGCAATCGTCAGAGAGATTGACTCTCCATGTTCATGACCTCATGATAAGATCATACAAACGTCACTTCTTTTACGGCGTTTTTTTTACATCGAACCCTGATCTATTTTTAACTAGATGTTAATGATCTCCAGCCCTAACGTTTGGCCAGCCGGTAAAAGGAGCAGTACCTATATGAAGAAATAAGCAGTCTGTGCCTGACAGGATAGTGTCGTGGGTATGGAGTTGGACTGCAGAGTCAGAGGCTGCCAGTTCAAATCCAACAGGGAGCATGGAAATCTTTTACTAGATACTTCAAAATTAAAATTTTGCTTGTGTTGCAAAATCTCATTCTTTTTTGTATGTTGAATATACAAATGTACAGTTCTGTGTGTGTTTTTTTTTTTCATTTTTATTTATTTAACCAGGAAAGTCCCATTGAGATTAAGAACCTCTTTTTCAAGGGAGTCTTGGACAAGAGGCAGGAAAAGTTAGACACAATTACATAAAACTAGAGATTACAAAAAAAACAATTAAAAGTCAATGAGGATGCCTAATATAAGAAGAAGTAAATGTATATTTAATATTTAAAAAATTTAATGCACCCTGTTGGATTCAAACTTGCAGCCTCTGACTCTGCAGTCCAACTCCATCCCCACCACACTGTCCTGTCAGACACATGGACTGCTTATTTCTTCATATAGGTACGGCACTGCTCCTTGTGTGTCTTCAAGACAGGTCTAATCAAACTGAGATCCCTTTCTGGATTAACCAATCACTGTAACAAGACCGCCCCCTTACTCTGCATTTGGTGAGAGGAATCAAGAAAAAAGAAAGCAGGCTGAAAGAATAAAGCAGAGCGAAAAAATAATGTTGGGTGTAAAAATAAAGCAGAGCGTAAAAATAAAAGAGAAAAGAAATGAAAAATAAATAAATGAATTAATAAAGGAATAAATAAATAAATGCAGACAGAAAATATTAATAAGGATTTATTTTTTTGTTTTGAACACAAAACAGGCGTTTAACAATAATTATATATTTTTTTATCTCAGCATTTGTAGTGATATCTTAATAATTATTTGCCAATATGGACATTTATTTATTCATTTATTATTTTGGCAGTTTTAGTCCTCCATATCTGCCTGTGATCTGAGCATAGACTTAGGAGAAGAAACTTCCCCCCCACCCATTCTGTGATCATAGTTAAAAGTGACAACAGAGTCATTCTACACAAATGATAGCTTATGTATCTATATTTTACACATGAGTCGCGAGTGTCTTTCATTTTCAGTCCCACTTGTCTTTTTTCTGTCCACTTATCTATATCTTCTTTGTTATAAAAGTGCTATAGCCCAATGTGAAAACCCCCAACTCTCCCGATTACCCTGCATGGCACTGGACAAATGCCATAGGACGTGAAACTAGTCGAGTAGGTAAACAAACTAACAAACTTTCTGTCTCACAAAAAGAAAAGTCCAAACAGTTACAGCTGAGAAGACAGTATGAACTTTTTGAAAAGGCGCACAGAGCTAGTGTAAGGTTACCTCAGTGTACAGACCCCAGGCCCCTCTTTCTGTTAATGATCATAAATATTTAGGAGCTGTATCGTCCCTAAACTTTTTCCATTGAGCCTCACAGAAACACAGGGTGATAGAAGCCATGTCTGTACTGTCCTAATACCTTTCCTTTTCAGGTCAGTGGAGAGGAGCAGCATGACACTCGCTGGATTATTTATTCAGAAGACAGGCTTCGCTGCACCCCCTTCACGTGGACCACTGCGTATATCTACAGTAAGATGTTCTTTGTTTTGATTTTAAACATGAAAGGCCTTCCTGAGCACACAGTTAACCTGACATTTCTGGTGAAAGGATTAAAGCAGTCACTGAAAGCTCTCTTCTGTGGTGACAGAGCCGTGACTCAGTAACTGAAAGGCATATTAGGATTATGTGCACTGGGCAGTGTCTCATTGAGAGAAATGAGCTCATGTTTCCCCTCAAACTTGGAAATACTAAGGATATGATTCAACAACATTAGAAAACTGGGACGCAATTTGGCATTTAGTTGCAGAGCCAGCCAGGGAGCCAGATCTTGATTGTGTTTCCCACGCTGAATGGTACAACTGCCTGTTAATGTCTTATGGCATGCACCAATCCGCATTGATATGATAAACTAGAGATTGATGTTTGCATGGCCCAAAGACATACAGTTTTAAGTGGTGTGTTACTTCGTGGATCACGTTGGCCAAAAACTATGACGCCTGGGACAGATCATGTGTAAAACTAGGACAAATGAATGGTTTTGGAGGAATGCATATCGGAGACATGGGACAGAGGGCTCAACGCTGTGAACTGGGACATCTGGTCACCCTGCTATTACCACGTGGGCAACTTTAAGCACTGTTGATGACAATGCAGTAATCCAAGTCTCAAAAGTGAGCTGCAAAATCAGGGTGCACCCAGAGGAAACTTTTTAGTCATTCTTTTTCTACAACACTGTGCCTTGGATTTTTCTTTAGGGACAGCGACATACAAGTCTGTTTTGGACTTTTCTACCCAAAGAACCAGCCTTTTTTGTTGCAGAATTCATAAACCATAGTTCATCTGTAGGGAGCTAATATGAAAAACCTGCATGTGGTTGATACCTACTGAACAGGTGAATTTAGACATTCACTGGCGTTTGAACTCTTAGAAGAAGAGGATGGCTTTAGTTACATCCGTAAAGCTGCTAAATGTAGTGAACTGTGATCAAATCTATAAACCGTACTAAGAAAAACATTATTTTTCACATTCCTACTTGCAGCAGCTAACATAGTGGCCTTGCAGTTTGTATCGACTCATTCATTTTATGGCCCATCTAACATCCAGAACCAGCACCAGAGCATGGGCACATCTGTCCTATACTGTCTGAATCATATTTGCTTACGCCACAAAGCTTTGAAGTTTACTTTATACATTTAAGGCGAGGTAAATAGTAAAAAAATGTAAACTAATCAACATGAAACTTTGGAGTCTGTAGAAGCTACTAAAGTGGAGATGTTGTCGCATTTAGAGAACATGGTCATTGAAGTTACAACTAAAGATTAGGACATTTTTTTGTTTCTAGGTAAAAGTTTTTAGAGGAAACTGGCCCAAAATCTGGAAATTGCCTGCAGTGTCTCCCTAGAAACAGACTTTTCTGGATTAAGGATCTTTGTTTTCAAACCACTGAGTGCTCACAGCGTGGGACAGACTCGGGCACCGAGTGAGCTCTCACTACTGCGCACTGTTTGACTTGGTCCAAGTCCAGCGGGCCACAGTGAAAGATGAAGTCTATTAACAATCACAAACATGACTCGTGTTCTGTTTGGGGTCTCTGCACCCACTCAACTTTCCACTCGTGGACCGGAGTGTGCAAATACACAGAGGCATGTGAACAGCCAGCGATATCAAACTTTCTCAGGTCTGTCCACTAGTTACACCAAGGCACCAGTGTCTTCTCACACTCATGCCATCCTCATGTGCTTATGTACCAGTCCATAAATATTTAAAACAGTTTGGTCCTGATCACTGCGGAGATCATGTTTCACTATTGCTGAGCCGCTGTAAGTTTTCATAACAAGCATCAACATGTATGCAGTTCAAATACACAACACATACACGCTATACTTTACCAGATGTGATGAGAGGAGAGCTAGAGAGTGTCTGGTGAGAGAGGCCATCTTACACTGCTACTATAATGAGCTACAGAAAGTCTATTTGTGTATGTGTGCTAGCTTATCTCCATAGTCCTGGTTCAGTTTTCAAGGGTACACAATCTAAAGGTAAATATTGTCCAGCTGCACATCCTCAGAGAAAGAAAGGGTCATCTAACTAAGATGTGCTTAAACATACATCATTATCAAATCCATTTCCATCCACTTTTCCCATTCATCACAAATACAAACACAGTCCTTACATAATAACATGGACTGAGGCAGCATCTTGTTTCTCCTGCTCTGTGTCGAAGGAGGAGCTGCCACTTTGTGTTAAACTCAGTCGCAGATCAATACGCACGCATTTAACTCATCAAAACAAATAAGAAATCAATCTTTCTTCACTGAGAACTCATCACTTATGTAATGGATGAATCTTTAATGATGGGTTATGTTCTATAATTTACTATAGAGGTGGTACAAAGCACACACACACGACATAATAGTGGCTTATAACAGTATTTAGTCATCATTGATATTTTATAATTAGAAGTAATGTGTGGGTAAAGATGGAGATTAGTGAGAATGGACATGTGGTGATTTCATTTCAAGTGGGAATGACACTTTTAGTTAACGGCATGCTAACAAATCCATATCATTGTGATGACACAGAACTATGAGTCTAGTGATGATTTATGGACTCATGAAATATGGAGGAAAGATTACTCAAAGCTGCATGAATGAAGTGAAACACTACCCAAGTAGTGTTTAAGTCAATAGCTTGCGCCCCCTACTGTCGGATGCCTGCTCCAGCAAGCTTCCCCTGCTGACTGGAAAATCCATATAGTAGTTGAAACTAGTCAAGCAGGTAAATAAAACCTGCTGTCTTACTAAAAAGAACGCTAAAAACTGTGTAAACTAAGAAGACAGTATGAACTTTTTCAAACATGATTTACAGCTTCACAGTTGCTTTTGCCTATAATATAAAATGCATTTTGGTGGACATCATTTTTGACAAACCGAAAAGCACATGGCTGTAGACAACGGTTGAGGTGCAGAATCCACTGGTGGCTATGGCTTTGGAAGCTGCAAGGTTCGCTCTGACTTGTACTTTATAGAGATATTATGTGTTTGATGTAAACCACTCAACATTTTGAAAAGCAGAGCGTGCATAAGTGAATATTGGAGCCTGGACATGACACAGTTACTTATACAAAAACCTTCGTATATTGAGCAGATGGTGTTCTCTTATCTCTACTGTACACAGATGGATCAGATCACACCAATTCAATTACAGTGTAAAGTGAACCGCTACCTGCAAGAGCTAAACACAAAACACTCCAAGCATAATTAGGCTCTGATAGCCACTGATAGGTAGGTACCATAGGTAGGTTATATAACTAGTATCATAATCGACAGAATATGAACATTTTATGCACAATAACACAAATGTAGGGCAGCATAATATGAGAAAAAAAAAATCAATATTTGATACTGGCTTGATATTTTACAAAACCATTCCATAAAATCATAATAATTCTTGGATAAAATACAACATCACAAGGCTAACACTTAAAGGCCCTATACGTGACTTTTGTTCACTTTGTTTACGCTCATTGGGCCTCATTCATGAATATTTTCTTAAGAAAAAGTTCTTAAGTAGAACTTAGGAGAAACTTAAGAAAAACTTAAGTCTGACCCACGAAGCGTTCTTAAGAAGACAAAACTGTTCTTAAAGAGAGATGATGTTTTGTGTGTAAGAGTCCTCCTGACTGTTCTTAGGATTTGTTCTTCCAGATGAGCTCTTTCAGCTAAGAGCAAGTTTTGTGAATCCCCAAAATGTTCTTAAGTCGGCCTTAAGAACACATTTGTTTGTAAGTTTGTTTCGTGAATGAGGCCCATTATTTGTAAACTGTTAGTTGTGTTGAAACATTTGTCACATCCCATTTCTTCACAGATGAGTTTACAAGCACATGTCATAACCTTTTCACTCTAGCAATAACACAAACTACAACATGCCTGTTCTTTGTTATATGTGCACATCTCCGTCAGATGACAGACCTCAATGATTTTGGGATGTACTGTACTGAGACTTCTCAGTTCAACACATTTTGTAATACGTTGCGTTCGCATGACATCACGACGTTCAAAAGAGCCTTTAGTTTTAAAATGGAGGAGGAGGGCAGCTGGAAATTTTGTGCTAGTAACGGTGGTGTCAAAACGCAGATTATTGCTAATTTCTTTGTAATTCCTGGGCCAATCCACAGGAAACAAAAACTGTCACGAAGTTCAATTTGGCAATATGGCAGGTTTGTGAACACAATCACGATCAAATACTGGTCAAGTGTAACATTTGGCAACTGTTTCTCGCACACAGAGTTGTATTGGTGTCTGCTCCAACTGAAATTGAATTCTGTAACATGACCGCAACCTATACCAATAATTTGGTGATAGAGTGCATGCGTAGAATTATGTAGTAGCAATATTTACATCAAAATGTAGTCAGTGGTGTTTGACCGCTTTGACGTTCGAGTCAAGCTAGCGCTAGCTCCACGAACGCCACCTTCATTTCCTGTTCCAGTATTAGCGTAGCATAGCATTAGCATTGCCTACTTATCCTCGTAGTTGTGGATGTTAACTCGATGCGTACAGTTTGAGTCGAAAATAACCCTCAGCAACGTCCACAGGATAGTTGACTAGCTTTCTCCAGCTCCAATAAGCAAGAGGGAAAAGGGCTTGAAACTGTATGTCTAGCGAGTTCACAACTACAAGGGTAAGTTTGCTGTGCTAATGCTAATGCTATGCTAACACCGGGAATGAAGGTGGCGTTCAAAGATCTTTAATGAAACACTGGATCGGACATGACGCTTGTTGACGTGGCAAACGTGGCGGCCATCTTTTGATTGGCCAGTGAGGCTAATGCTAATAGCAAGAGATGTACAAATGGGAACACGGTTTTCGTTGATAAAACATCAGAATTTGAGATCATTTTTTGGGATTTGTTGTATTGTTGGTTGGTATCTAAGTCAAGACATATATACTCTGGAACGTGGAGTTTTGTAAATCTGTAGCACTATTTTTGCACCATTCATTCTACTGTATCTAGTCTGGTCAAACTATAAACAATCAAGCATACAGAAGCTAAATGTGGCATACAACGACTGCCTGTTAGAATTATATTGAAAAGGCCTCGATGGGAGAGTGCCAGCCACTTGTTTGTTTCTGCTGGGATTCAGACATTTTGTGCAGTTTTGAGAAACTTGATTTACAGATTTATTTATCACCTGAATCAATGTCAGAATGTGAGTATTATGAGCTTCACTAACATCAAAATCAGTCTGCTCTAAGTTTCTTTGTGTTGGACCTCGTGCCTGCAATAAAGTTTGATGATAATGATAATAATGATGATGGATTTCATTTTTTTTAGCACTGTGTTCATACAAACTAAATTATTATTTAGGAAGTGAGAATAGGGAGTTTTGCTGTACTTTTTTAAAAATTTCTTTTAGCATATACAGTATTTGTTAAAAAAAGAAAATCCAGCTATGAATCGTAATGGATAAATTGGATCCAATCTATGACAACTTACTGAGGCAGAAACCTATTGACAATAACAACCTGGGAGTGAAACCATATCCACTGTCATGCTAGTGACTCTGGACTACTGGGGGCAGCAGGGCCATAGGGAGGTGTCTCTCCCTTAGAAGTTAGCCCAGGGTGAGACATTAGTGAGGTATGAATAGGTTAAGATGTTCTCATACTTTTAGCACCAAGAGAGGAGGGACCTAGAGGTTAACGCCTCCTTCTGGTTTACTCTTAAGAGACCCACAAGCATACTGAAGACTTTATTAAGCTGATGACGATCTTCAACTACAGAGTACAGCACTAGCTACTTCAAAGAACTTATAATATAAAATATAT
Organism: Lesueurigobius sanzi; assembly: GCA_900303255.1. NCBI lineage: Eukaryota > Metazoa > Chordata > Actinopteri > Gobiiformes > Gobiidae > Lesueurigobius > Lesueurigobius sanzi. Next base: position 7,679 of record OMNZ01020499.1, on the reverse strand, counting down.
TAAATCAAACAATTAAATAAAATGCAATAACTTGACTAGACATAAGGTCTGTCAGTATTTAGACATAATTATTCATAAAGCATAAAAATAACTTCCATTGAGAGCTGGGACAGTGTGAACATTAGTCTTTGATGCCTTAACTCCCACCTCATTTTAGTGTTATTTATTTATTGCTTTTTGTGTATATTTTTAATGTGTCTTTTTATCTGATTCTGTCTACTGTCTACTGTGTGAATGTGAGCGACAGACCGCACACAATTTCCCTCGGGATCAATAAAGTATTTATCTATCTATTTCCTACCCGTTTACATAGCTCCAAAAGGACAATCACAACATGGCCGCCAGAGCTTGCCATTCGTTCCAATGTGTTACTATGGCCATGTCCTATAAGAGCTTTGGTGGCGTTTCTGGAGCTAGCTCTAGCTTGACCCAAACGCTATGCACCGTTGCCACCTGTTAACTGTTATTGTCTGTGTTCGTATACCAGGCCAGAGCATCTCTAATTAATATTCTAGTGACGAGTTTTGAAGCGTATGCCAAGGCCCCATTCATTCTCATTCTCCTCCGTGTGGGTCTGCGTGAAGCCCCATTGAATTAGCCGAAAGTTGCCCTCCACATTTTACATTGTACCTCCGAGCCTAATGAATTATACTGTTGTACTAATGTAGAGTCATCAATGTTAATAATTCAGGGCTGGGAATGGATTCACCGCAGCCAAACTTATGTCAGCGATGATAATAGAGCAATGATACAATCATTTATTCATAGTTTTCTCCTCGTAAAGATTAAGTGCATATGTTCTGTGTGGACGGCCGCTATAGGAACAGCGGCTGTGGGTCTGAAGTGCGAGGGGAAGGTGACACAAAGTACAAGGGAAGCAGAGGAGGGAGTGTGCACATGCTCCTAATGCAATAAGGAACAAGGTTTTCATCATGATTTAATGCGGTCTGAAGCTTGCTCTAAGTACATTTGTATTCAGCGGCATCAGAGGTGGATTATACATTTATGGAGCAGAGAGAAGTGGGAAATTACAACAGGGGACTCGGAAAATGAGCCGGTGAATCAACAAAGTGTCTCCAACAAAATTGGAGTGAGGTTATCATAGTGAAGTCTTTGGTTTCTCTTTCTCTCTTTGTAGATAAAAATAAAGATGAACAATTGTGGGGGAAAGTCTTGATTTAGGTTTTGTTTTCCCGACTGAACTATAATAGCTTGGATTTGTTTTTAATGGGAGACACCGGAGGCGAAACTTCAATTTTCAGGTTTTGGCCCAGTTTGTTCTCTTAACATATAAACTTTCACCTGGATCAAATAAATGACCTAATCTTTTCAAGAAGGAGTGGAATTAGTAGAACTGCACAAATTCAACGTTTCTCCTTAGAACTATTCAATGATCATTTTGTCAAAATGCTTTTTTCTCACATTGTGGTGACAAGATCTCCACTTTAGTAGCACATACAGACATCAAATTATCCAGTCTGGGAATTAACAATATTTTAACGGTTTGTTCAGAGGGATTTTTCAGTATGTAATTCAAAGCCTGACTGCAAAAAATGAGGTGAAATTTGAAGTTTTACAGATTTATTCACTAATAACTAGTCGACTAGTCAATAACGAATCCACAACCCCCTGAACAAATCATTGTAACTAATATATCAACGTGGCTCTATCCGTTATTTAGATTTCGTTGTCAAAATGATGAGAAATTTTGGCAATTTTTTGGCATAAAATTCTCTATTTTTGTATGAAAATATAAAGTAAAACTTGCAGTGTTTATCACCTAAAGTTTAAAATTGATATCACTCAATATGTTTTTCCCCATATTCAGTGTTTCGCCTTAAATGAAAAGATTTAGAACACAGTGCAACTTGTATACACCATGTTAAGCACTGGTCATTGACTGTTTTATGTAATAATGGTTCAAAATGTAACCAAATGTTCACTAAAATGTGTAATAAATCCACATTTCATAATAATGTTTGCATATATCCTTTCATTGAAGACATTTACGAAGTTTTACTAATCTTAACATTTATAAGAACCTAAACAGATACTTGTGACAATGTGCACCATGTATAGCAGGGGTTTTCAACCAGAGGTCCGTGGCCCCCTGGTGGTCTGTGACTTGCTATCCAGTTTAGCCTCTTAAACCCTACAGGACCCAAATTGGGCACATGTTGGAGTTTAAGAATGAACTACTAAAAATACACTAGGGCCGCTGCATATTGAATATTAATGAATATCAAGTTGATAACTCTTTTAATAATTCTACTTTTGTTATTTTAAACATTTGAGAACATAAAGCATTGTAAAATAAAGTATATAGCCATCTTTTATACAAAAATAGGCGTATATTGCACACACAGTGGGCCACAGACTACTGCTTAATCTGAATGTTGGTCCCTCGGGCAGAACCAGTTGAAAACCCCTGTCGTATCAGATGAAACCATATTCATGGACTAAACAATAAAAGATAATCACTATCAGTAATGGAATAAATGTTATTGTTAGTGTGCAGTCATCATGTACAGTTTAACAAATTATATAATAATATTATTCCAAAATGTGAGGCATGCGTTTAATTATACACAAATAACAGATTGTTTTGTTTCATATGGCTCTACCTGCCTCCAGGGGCATTAACAAGGAGTTAGCGATGCATCATTTTCAGCATCTACAAACTAGTCAAGATGCAACGGGGCGATGTTTTAGCCCGGCTTCATCGTTTGTCTTGAATGAGCTGAACTTGTCCTAAAAACTACAAGAACTGGCTGCTCTGAAGGCTTTTCTTTTAAAAAAGGAAGTTTTCGCCCCTCTTCCTACTGCTATTACGTAGTCCCACCTCCATTTAGCGAGCCAACCAGCGGCCAACGCTAACTCCCGCCTCCCGTGCTGTGATTAAGATAATACTTTGTTGATGTCACAGTGGAGAAATTTACTGGTAGAGTTTGAGCAGTCAACGGCGCAATCCCAGACTGTCTTCCAATGTACCTCACACATGGAGTTGGCTAGCCAGGCTAATTAACAATTGAAAGAAGGCAGCAATATGAACTGCTAAACTGATACAAGATTCACGCACATTTCAGAAGTTTGTCGGGTCTAAATTACCAGCTTGGCTAACTTACTCCATGTATTCTATAATGAGTAAAACGATCTGGTAATGTTCCATAGATATTGGATTTCTGTCTGGACAATTCTGATTGGGCCAATAACAAGCATGTGGATGGGCTTTGGAAACGCAGCCTCTATTCAGCCAAAACATTCACAAGCGTTGCAGTAATGTGCTCCTCCACTCACACTGAAGGAAATGAACATCTTCAACATGGATCACTTTAAAGAGAGGCTGTTCCAAATGATCTTACTCTGTAGTGGTTCCTGAGGCCTTGAGGAGTTTGAAAGTTTGAAATACCAATGTATTCTTAAATATGATATGAATAAGTAATTGTCCCACAATGTTCTTTAAAATGATTCTAATGTCCATGTATGACATAAAAACATGACATATTCTTATCAATAGTGTTCATGTGGACCTCGGAAACTGGGGAAAACGTTTTTCCCAGTTGGAAAATGCACATGAACGCTCGCTCAACTGGGAAAAACAACTGGGAAACTGGGGTCAAAACAAGCTTCCCGACTTCCGTATCTGACGTGGAAATAAACTGATTTGCTAATTAATTGTTAAATACAAGCTTTTGAGTTAAACACTGCTACTTTCACTGTCGTTGTCCTCGGAGTAACATATTAGCAAGAGAAATGTCCGACATTAATGCTAGCAAAAAGAAAATCTATGTGATATTTTATAAAATAGACAATTCAAAGTTTAGCTTTTGAGATGCTAACACCAGATGGTAAATAGTTAGCTCTGTTAAACGCTAATTAGTGATAAAAGACGTTTTCATCTGTTGAAGACAAAATCCCCACTTTCAGACATAGAAAGCACATTAACACAAACCAACTGGGAACAACGGACATCCATCTGGGGAAAACCAGTTCCCCAGTTCACATGAATGCAGCATTAATTCAGATTGTTGGGGGCCGTGACCCACTGGACTTTGGGAATACCTCCTGTAGAGAATAAATGAGTCAAGCTTCCAGCCAGACTATTGAACTATGGTTAGCTGGTTTTCACATACAAAACGACAGGACATATTGTTGTTTGTGGGAAAATGTACTTGAATAGAGAAATATGGGTAGCACTTTAGAACACGGCCCGGTAACTACTTGGTAACTAGTAGGTAATTAGGGTTAGGGTTGGGGGTTAGGGTTAATTACCTAAGAGGTACTGGTAAGTATTGTTTTTAGTGGTAGCAATTACTAGTAATTACTAGGGTAATTACCTAGTAGTTACCAGGCCGTATTCTAAAGTGCTACTGAAATATGATGATCTTCCAGCTTTACTCTAATAAATCAAATGTTTCCTTATCCTTGTTTAGATTTGCTTATTCCCACTTTGTCCCAGTTAAATCTAGTTTTAAAATATCTGAAAAGTGCACACCAGTTAATAAAAAAATAAGACAAATTTAAGTTAAAATGTACGAAAACGGGCTGTTTTCCCAATGTTTTGCACAGTACTGTATGTTGCATCAGGGTTAGATGCTGACAAACCAAATCATTCAAACCCAATATTTAACGCTATCAAATGCAGAAAATCCTGGATGTATTTATGAGAGCCCTTTCTATATGCAAATTCTGTATGTGCCGCAGCATATAATATTTGAATAAGAATGTTGTGTAATGGGCTGAGCCTACTGTTGCCCTTTTAACTGTGCATTCTACTGGTGGTTTTCGGATTATGTACATTGCGATAATACACCAAGATGGGTCTGAAGGATTTTTGGGAAGAAACATCTAGCATTGCATTTGATTTGAATTCGCGACAACATAAAGAACAAAAAGAATAGCGCCTTATTTGACAGAGATTGAGTATTTTTTCACCCGGCTTACTTTTCTTTCCAAGGTTAGTCATCTCTTGCTTTGTTTTGGCTCTGTTTCATAACGTTCCTGGTCTGTGCACGTACAGGGTGCTGCTTGTTGCTCCGGGGCCAGTGGAACAGTGGAGCTCTGGTGTAGTCATTAAAGTTTAACGCCCGCCAATCCATGTTTGAATGGTCCTCGGGCTCACAGTTACAGTGCAGGGTAGGGTTTGGCTCTGGCGGGCCACGGTTTGATCAAGTTACATCCACAGGTCAGCGCTGTCAACTATCAAGGGCACGAGCGGCATGAATGTCCAGGTACAGCCTGGGTTCAAATTGGGGCTGCGTGATATAAGAAGTGCAACACCCTCGAATGTATTATTGTAGGAGAGACACTTCAGGTGAAAAGGGGAAAAATGTAAATTGAGTGATATCAATTTGAAACTGGCTCCATCTATTATTAAATGGAGCCAGGCTTAAATGTATGGTTTTATTTTGTCGATATATTAGCTACATAGTCTGTGTAGGTTCTCAGTCGTACAGGAGTCGTCCACTGCAGGCAAAGATTCTTCAGTCTTCATCTGTGCCCTGTAGTTGAAGTGTAGGACGTTCCGGTCTTTATCCAAAAAGCTTTGTCAGCAAATGAGCAGACTTGACATGCTCGTGGGTCTCTTAAGAAGAAACCAGTAGGAGGAGTTAACCTTTAAGTCCCAACTCTCTTGGTACTAAAGGTGCACCTAATTGCTGCTCGTTTCTTTCCTATTTCCTATTGACATGCATTGGGCTTTGTTCTAAGGCTGTTAACACCTACTGGTTTCTTCTAAAGAGACCCACGAGTGTGTCAAGTCTGCTCATTTGCTGATGAAGCTTTTTGGATAAAGAGCGGAACGTCCTACACTTCAACTACAGATTACAGACGAAGACTCTTTGTCTACGATTTGTTTCACATTTGTTCAGAGGGGATTTTGATTTGTTTTTGTGGATTCAAAACTCCATAAATCAGGCTAGGTATTAAATATTGAAAAGTCCCTCCGAACAAACCTTCAAAATATTCTTGAGTGCAAGGCTGGAAATGTTGGAGTCTGTAGGATAGAGATCTCCAACCAGTAGCTCTTAAATCCAGTCTAGGTAGCTCGCCAGAGGGTTTCTACATTTCTTCAATCTTCATACACTTGATTAATGGCATTTTAGATGTGTTTTAATCTGAACATGTTGAACACAATCTGCAAACATTTACTTTGTAGTATAAAGACAAAATTGAAGTAATTTTCTCTCTGTAATAGTGTTAATAGTCGCATAGTTACACAAGTGTCTTGGACGCAAAAGTCCCTCTCTACCGTTTTGGTTACATAAAAGTAGCTCACCAAGTAAAAAAGGTTGGAGACCCCTGCTGTAGGAGCTACTGAAGTGGAGCAAAAATGGTCATTGAAGTTACAATTTCCCATAATCTGTAGTTCTATGGACAAAACGTTGAACCAGTGCAATAATTACTCCTTACTACACCGATGATGTCAGCTGAAAAAGGTCTATAGAAAATATTAGGTCATTTATTTAGTCCCTGGTTGTATATGTTATTAATATACTATTTTGACACAGACCTTAATTTAATGTCAACCAAGACTTAAAAATACTAAATCAGGATCAACACAAGAGAATAGGAAAATATTGGCTAAAACTGAACTTTTTCACAACTTTTTTGCACAGCATTTTTGTTTCAGGCCTTTTTGTGTGTAAAACAATATGTAAATCTCAGTCAGATGAAAACCTCAGAGGTTTTGTGATGTATAGTACTTTCTTCACCTAATTGTCTGTTCATAACAATATGGTAATGTGTTGTGTAGCTCTATTTAGGATGTCATGGACTATCCCCTGGTGAAACTAAACCAAGTGCCAAGTGAAATGGGTATGTTTGGACAATAGAAGTGAACTAACAGTCTATTGTCCTCGGCCCATGATTATCAAAAGTACTCAACAATATTAGCTCTCCAGTGATAAACATACAGTATATATAACAGCCAGATCCAGCGCTGCATGATTTGGGTAAAATATCTTTCTAGTTTATCCAATTCTTTCAAGTGTTGTCAGATTGCAATAAGATTTGGGATTTAAGTTTGAAAATCAATATTCAGTTCATACCTGGAGCTCAACATTTGAGAGGAGACTGAGTTGTGATCAGCTAATGCAAAAACATGTGCATTTCTGAATGTATGCAGAGGCCATGTTTTAAATATTACATGACAACTAAGTTTGTGGTTTCTAAAGGATCCGCAATAATAAGCCCTTTTTGTCATGAGTTTTTCTCTTGAGTGCAGTGCCATCCTCTTGTAAAGTTTCTATGAAAGCCAATAGTGAATGTTGCAGATCTCAAACAAAAAAAAATCAAGTTTAAAATGAAGCAGTGGGCAGCATTTTTCATTGGGATTACCACTTTGAGGAAGTTCAAAACTATCGATATGAAAGCTTCACGTAATGGTCTGTGTTTTAAAAAGAAGATTTCTCTGGGTGTGTGTTGTCTTAAAACCATAAACAAACTGACTAACGGCTAACTGTGAAAAGGGCATGTGGCGCAGCTATAGCCAGAGCTGCATATTTAAATGTACTGTATATAAATTCAAACTGATTTCTATGCTCCATCAGCAGAAGCCATGCCAACAAAGGTGTAAGCACACAACAGTTTGAAAACAACCATCTACACCAGGGGGAGGGAACCTATGGCTCTGGAGCCAGATGTGGCTCTTTTGAAGACTGCATGTGGCTCTCAGATAA
>OMNZ01020497.1:12053-32830 GCA_900303255.1 Lesueurigobius sanzi | reverse complement strand
AATAAAAAAAATTGTCCTAAATGTTACCCCATAGTTGTGCTCATTTTTGGCACAAATGTTACTCCATACTTTAGTCCTCCATGTTCTATATAAACAGAAAACAAGATGGCAGCTGACCAGAGACCACATTTTCAGGATGAAGAAGTCAAGTTTTTATCTAGTACCGTGTTGAATCCCTGGGTGATTTTGTAAAGTGCTGAGTCAGCAGTTTTAGCTAATGCTAACTTAGCACTTTTTGACACAAATTTTCAACGCGAATTTCCATCGCCCCCCGGAGGCCTAAAAGGACATGGGTGGGCTCGAGAGACTTTGTTTGCAACGAAACAGAAAGTAAAGAGGTGCAGTCATGCTGTTGTGGGAAGAGATCTCGGCCCATCCCTATTATTATGAATCAAACATATACAGTTGTGCTCAAACGTTTACATACCCTTTTAATCTTTTGGCCATGTTTCATAGAATATGAATGATAACACGACAATCTTTTTTTCCACTTGTCAAAGAACTGAGTTCACATGACCTTCAACAACTGCCAGGAAAATTGTTCAGGAGAAAAGAAAAAGTCACTTCAGCTGAAATACAGGACTCTCTGACAAAATTGGACTCTCTGAAAAAAATTGATGTTTGTTTCAAGATGCACAGTTTGATCAGGGACATTTTGCTAGTTTTGCTAGTTTGAAAAGTGTAAACAAACAGGTTTTCTGACAATAAATGGCTTCACACAACCACTAACCATGAGTGAAATACAGGTTTTTGTGTTATCATTCATATTCTATGAAATGCAAAAGTTGACAATCTGCCAGGGGATGTAAACTTTTGAGCACAACTGTACCTGCAATTAACATCACTTTATCAAGCCGTACATATCTCATTTCCTGTTCGATTTCCGATTCATTGGATATTTTTTTTGATAGAGATGTGTATTTTATTCTTTAACGGCACATTTCCTACTAACTATTTGCACCCCCCTGTGTGAACTTAAGAGCTGTAATAACAAGTAAATTTATCCACTGTGAGATCAATAAAGTCGTATTTTATCTTATTTGGTGCCTGTGGAGAGCATAAAGTATGGTGATATGGTGAGATTCTGAGAGAAGCCAGTGGAAAAAAAACTTGTTTCATTTAATTATGTTTTTAGTTCACAAAATGTCCACTTTATTCACACCCACATACATCAAACAAAAGCTTTTTCGACATTTATTTCCTTGATTTATTGAGTTTTGAACCCCAAACACAAGGCAACATTAAAAAAACATTTACAGCCAATAACAAAGACATTCATTCACAACTAGCTTAAAGAATAAAACCATACATTTGAACCTGGCTTGATCCATTATTTAGATTCCATTGCTGAAAATATAGACACACATAAAATGGCTTATTGTTTATATGAAAACATCACTTGCAGTTTCTCGCCTTAAGCGCTGGAATCAGTCAGGGCAATTTGGGCAGACCGGAAAATGACGAGAATAATGGACCATTTACCACAGAAAAACTCTTTTCTCTCTTTAATTTCTCTCAAAAAGTTAAACCCTGTGCCCCGCGCCCACAGACGCACACGAGTAGTTTAAATTGTCCTTTAACGCCGACATAATCCTTGAGCTCCAACATTATACCAATAAAACATTTCCTAAATATTTTATCCAACAGTGCCCGGGGCTGCCTCGGCTCTCGCACATTTGTATCACAATGAGACGCACCGACGCAGCAGTCATGAACGTTACTCATGTACAATTGATCGAGGCTGTTTCTCACAAGGCCAGTTTGATGTTTTGCTGGTGAGGTTAGCTGGAAGCCAAGGCTCCACTTTTGTATTCGCACCATAATGGGGAACAAAGCCTGTAAAACCAGTAAGTCAACACTGGCAGAGTCCAATGGTAAATGGACCAGATTGTGCTTTATATTATTTACTTTTAAAAGCTTGTAAGTATTGTCGTGATTAATAAGTCTTTGTTTTCCCATTGTCAATGAAAAGGCATGAGACAAAAGTATCCACAGGACTCATTGTCAAGTAGGAAGTTGCGGATAATCAGCCTACACCTCATCATGTTTTCCGCTTCATGCACGTGTCTGCTTTTGTGGGATGTTTGTTAAGTAAGTCACAATAGGTGGTGCTTGGGAAAGAGAGGGCATCCAGTGGAAAAATGTGCCTCAAGGACGTAGCTTAACAAGCACTCGTCGAAGTGTCAGCCAAGACTAACTAGAGGTGGGCAATATATCGTCTACAACAGCCATTTCCAAACTTGAGAGTGTTGCTCTAGTAGTGTTTGATCTCGACTTAGGCCTGGTGGTTCATGAAGGTTAAATATTTTATAAAGTGGTGCTTGGTCTGAAAGGTTTGAGAGTCATGGCTCTAAATGTTTACAGATTGTGTTGAACTGGATCATAACACTCTCATTTTGTACACAAAGAGATCATTTGATCATTTCAAGGAGACTTGACTTGACTTGTTTTTGCCAAGAAACAATTCATAAAGCTCATGCAGAAATGTGGAAAGTCTTTGCGTGGATACTAGGAATGGGCTGGAGAGCTACAGATTGCTACAAATTGGAGGCCAGCTCAATACACCGCAAAAAGTGATATCTTGATAAGTGAAATTTGCTTCAATTCAAAATCTTTCATCTGAGTAATTTTGACTTGGCAAGTAACATGATCTGCCAATGGAACAAGTATCGTAGCACATAAATTAAGAAAAAACAACTTCTTGCCCTAAAACATGCACATTAGGTTAAACCCTCCAGCCAGGTGATTCTGACCATAAGCCTGGCTCCACATCTGGATCCCCGAGCGCCGTCAACATGGCTGCCCACTGCTCCTGACGGATTGTCCCAGCGGCATCGAAGGATGGGTCAAATGCAGACAATGAATTTCCCTACGGGGATTAATAAAGTATACCTTACCTTACCATATCTTACCTTAAAAAATAGATACAAAATCTAAATTTACATGAAATTATTAGATTTTTCTTATTTTACGTGCAAATATACTTGTTCCATTGGCAGATAGTTTTACTTGCCAAGTCACAATTACTCAAAATAAAGTCAAACATTCTGAATTCAAGCAAATTTCACTTATCAAGAGATCACTTTTTGCAGTGTATGAAAAAAATCAGTATGTCATTCTTTGTTTAAAAAGACTCTGATTATGATTCCTGAACTGATTTAGCAAACTGATTCCTGAGCTAACTCTGGCCTTATGTCTTCCAGACGTTCCCTGAAAGTGGATGAGATGGAGGATGAGGACGGGCTGCTGCCGCGGAGCCTGCACGACCACTACGTCCCCAACAACAACAGCAACAACCACAACTCGTTCAAGCCTCCGCCTCTCGCCCGCTCGCTGCGCATCAGGGAAGAGCTGCTCAGTCAGAAGCACTGCCTCCTCAACCAGCCTTCCGCGCTCTCCCTCTCCAGCCTCGAATCCGCTGCGCTGCTCAATCACACCAACCAGGCTTCCTCTCTGCTGGCGGCGAAGGGCAGCTCCCCGGCCTCGTTCTGGAGCAGCAAGGCCCATTTGGAGAGTCTGATGAAGCTGAAGCAGGCCAGTGGCGTCCTGAGCCTGAGCGACCTCAAGGATTTGCCCAGCTTCTTGGAAAACCACCATCATCACCAACAGAACCACGGCCACCACCACAGCCACCACCAGGGGGCGTACTACAAGAGCGCGCTCCACTCGCACCACCACAATCAGCTGCCCAAAAGCCATCACGGAGGAGAGAGCAAGCGCGAGCAGGGCCACTCCCCGCCGGTGGACCTGAAGATACCGCAGGTCCGTGGCATGGATCTGTCCTGGGAAAACCACGCTTCCGAGCTGTACGGGTACGGCGCGCTGGGAGTGGGAGGCGCGGGGGCCCACGGCGACAACTCCCTGAGCCGAAAGCTGCGCGCCATCCTCCCCAAGCAGAACCGCCGCAGCCTGGGGAGCCTGCTGGATGGCGCGGCCGACTACTGGACCGCGGACCTGGACCACAACGCGTCCGGGCCGGCCTACTCGACGTCCGACGTGGAGGGCGACCCGAACTCCAAGCAGCCCCGGAAGAAGCGCGGCCGGTATCGCCAGTACAACAGCGAGATCCTGGAGGAGGCCATCGCGGTGGTGATGAACGGCAAGATGAGCGTGTCCAAGGCCCAGAACATGTACGGGATCCCGCACAGCACCCTGGAGTACAAGGTGAAGGAGCGCATGGGCACGCTCAAGAACCCCCCAAAGAAGAAGCTGAAGCTGATGATGAAGATGGAGGGGGGAGGCGACGGCTTCGCGAACCCGGAATCGGAGAACACGCCGCTGACCACACCCCGCGAGGAAGTGCCCCCTTCGATGGCCATCGCGGAGGACGGTGTGAAAGTGGAGATCGAAGACAATTTCAACCCAATCGACTAAAAAAAAAAACTTTAAACACGTGTAAAACCTCAGTCAGAAATAATTTTAAAAGTGGATGGGGCTTTATTTGTGCCAATTTCCTTTGCAGTATCTGGGTGAGCACAAATGCAGGGACTATTGAAAAAAACAAAACAGAGGAGGATGTTTCAAATCTTAACACACGGGAGACAATGTTTAAGTGTGGCGAACCCGGTGGAGACATTTTGAGCATTTGTTTGGCTTCGCTTTGAACGGGCCCAACAAATGACGCTAAAGACATGAGTTACATGACAATTAATGAGAAATCCTTAAGCATGCTGATAATCCCCCTTTGCCCAAAAGCCGACCCCTTCTTAAAGAACTTGATACACTTGAACTGATGCTGCTGCTAAAGTGCAGTTTGGGCTGTGGACCAATCCAATTTTAAAGGGGGGAAATTTGGGATTAATGCTCTCGTCCCGACTTAAAAAAAAAACTCCTCTAGTTCCCCATAATCTTTCCTCCTTCCTCTATATATTGGGGAGCTAACAGGTAATGGGTAAGTGAACCATTCTCCTATATTTAAAACGTTTTGGAGCAGGATTTTTCTCGCCAGGGTTGAGACTGAGAAAACCCACCTTCTATTTCCAGGTAGCCATGATGCTTTAATTGCAAAGCTTTTCTGTTCCTCCTTAAAGATATTCTGCTAAATCTTTGTGTGGACGAAAGCAACATTGACCCGTCCTTCTTTTTGCGAATGAGAAACGTCACACATTCAGGGATGCATGTATGTGAGTTTCGTATAGATACTACTGACTACTTCTTGTTTCTTTTCTCTACAATTTAGACTCCTTTTTTTTCCTCCTTCTCGAACTACTCAAGTTTGTGTTTGGATTTGTTTTGCTTTCTTTTGCACTACACTTTGGGTCTCGCGGACCAGGTTACCTCGGCATCGTTGCCCTTTCGCATCATGCACTTATATTGGTCTGACTCCGAAGCCCTATAGTCACTACACTGCATCGGGTTTGGGGTGCACACTTCCTCGTTTGCCGATTTTCCACTTGGACGCTCTTGTTGCCAAGGGTTCATATTTGGGGAGCGGTCCAACTGCGAATCGGCTTAGCTTTGAGGGTCACCTACTATGCTCCTTTGCGTATTTTTCCCCATGAAATGCATGTTTTTACAATCCATCATCATCAAAAGTATTGCTTTCCAAAATGAGCACATGCCTATAAATGAAGTCATGGTCTTGTCTGTGACTTTTCCAAAAGGCTAAGTGCATTCACATGATCAGCATCCATGTAATATATATTCTGGACCTTGTTTTTTGGATTTTGAAGCTATGTGTTACGAGAGGTGAGCGACTGCCCCTCCACTGTGTCACCAATTCACCAAGTGGCCATGTGCTTTACTACAAAACAAAACAAATCCTCCATTGGCCGCTAAAAATCCCAGTGATTACATAGTCCTTGTACAAAATTTTAACAAGGAAGCCTAAAATTCTTCTTGAAACTAGCTCCACTCATCCACTCATCTTTAGCACAAGGATGCAGTACGAAATGTCAAAAACGGCATAATGGGTGACCTTTTAAGGTGGAATGCTACCTCAGACCTTCACCTTGGTCTCACGGCTGATCCTCGAATGCGGAGCCGCCTTTAGTTCGCTGCGTGGGATGTATACAAGCCTTCTGGGATCAGACTGTGAAACTCTGCTGCTATCAGTCGAACATTAGGTCCTAGCTCAGCTTCAGCTAGCCCTAGATACTAACAAGGTTTATATCTTTAGCTAATGGCAAACACTCTGCAGAAGATTTGTTTTTCGTTTTTCTAATCAAGTTGAGGTGATTTGAGACTTCTTCTCCCTCAAAGGCAGTTAGTCGTTCAGGCAGTTTACGACAATATGTGCATTCAGAGCAAACCAGTCTCCCAAAATGTGCAGTTGTCTTTGTTACATTTCCAGTTATTTCCTCAAGTGGATGCTAATGTTTTTACTACAAACATTCATGGCTCAAATCTGTCAAGTCTAGACGACACACGTCAGTGCAGTGGACAGCATCTCAATCCATAGGACTTTATCTCTTGTCTTCGCAACAATGCAAAACAATGCAATTTTGTGGCAAATTTTTACAATTTTTAAAAGACGTGCTTTGGTTCAACAGAATGGACCATCTTTTAAAATCTTTCTCTCTGGCTGATTATTACTAACGAATCACTGTTCTGTTTTTGCACTCTTGGCTAAACCGAAACGTTTTTAAATACAACCAGACTACAAGCAGTAAAATGTAGTCCAAATGACTGGAACAGGCACATTCTGTATTTTGATGATTTTGCGAGACTGGGTTGCCAACAGTGTGGGTACAGTTTGGGAGGTGGGCGGGTGACGCAGTCGGGAGGGAGGGTTAGTTAGAAGTGGGGGATAGTCAGATTAATATATTATAAATTATTAAGACTGAAGATGTACAAACCAATCCGTTGGTTTTCTCCTCACTTAAACTCAGGGTCAAAACTGAGACACTGGCTGACACAGGAGGACCATACAATCCTCGCTTTAGGAAAAAGACGGCTGCTCACACTACGGCAGCACTAAACAAAAATCTAAAGCTAAACACAGAAGACTCGACTCGATTCAAGCTAATGCCGCTAAACGTTGACAATAGCACTTTGCAGAGTAAGAGTTTGTGGTTGTGCAGGTAGTGTAGCTCTATGACAAAAAGAAGCAAAGCTTTAGTTGAGAAGACTCAGAGAACTGCAGGTCGAAGACAAAACTCTCGGTTGATTCTCTGTGAAAGTGGCGAAAGCGCGACAGAAACGCGTGACTAAGTATCGTCTCGTTGTCTTCCTCCGTCGGCGCCGAAGGAGATCGGACATGACTTAACGTTTAGGTTTGTGGTTGTAATGTTGCTCTTCGTTCAAACACTGCCTGGTGCTCACCCAGTCTGTGAGACATGTACCTCTGTAGAAGAAATGAATCACTCCTATTGAAATGTATTGTACATTTGTATTTATTTGATTTTTGTTTCTTTTTCTTAAAATGGCATGCACCACTTTGTTATTGGCTGAATTTGTGCTTGGGCCAATTGACTCTAAGCCTCTTACTGACTAATCCGAGAGTTTGAATAATCACTAATGTTATTATACAATCCCCCTTTGGTGCAATTGGCCAAAATGCTTTTCCATTGGGAGCGCTCTGCAGAAAGAGCCAAAGTCCAAAACGATGGCGTTTTAAGCATGAAATGCTTAACACTTTGTTAATGCTGAGCATTGGAAGTGTCTAAAAGTGGAGTTGGACCCAGCGACGCACAATGCACTGATCTGATAGTGGGATCACGCAGCACTTAAACACAGTTAGCTGCTAATAATGGTCTAATCCTAATTATTATTGAAAAGTCATGAGATGAAACTAAAGCAGAACACTGCTTTTAAAACTTAGTCAGCTCAATTCTAATTGGCACTTACTGCCCTTGAACAGCACTTAGCTGGTGTCCCCTCAGAGGGGTCCCAGTGAGGCCAAACCGTTTCTCTGTCTCTAAACTCTCCTTTTGTGACTAACTCAGATGCCGCTGTCAGCCCGCGGCGTCTGCGCGGTGCATGCCATTTCCACACTTTGAGTTGACGTTGATTGTTTGTGGTTAACGCTCCTCCTGTCCCGACTCCTCCTGCTCACAGCCGCCGTGAAAACCTCATTATCTCAGCACATATTCACACTGTATTGAATGTATCACTCTTTTTCACAGACTGCTCTTA
The DNA here is from genome assembly GCA_900303255.1 of Lesueurigobius sanzi. Classification (NCBI taxonomy): domain Eukaryota; kingdom Metazoa; phylum Chordata; class Actinopteri; order Gobiiformes; family Gobiidae; genus Lesueurigobius; species Lesueurigobius sanzi. The sequence goes on along the minus strand of OMNZ01020497.1, from coordinate 24,754 downwards.
TTTCATGTATTTTCCGTAGCTTTCAGTACCGCTATGTCTCAGGACGGGCTGCAATATTAGTCAGTCGGAACCATATTAACTACCTTTACCAGATTTATAACACAAATACTATATATATATTTAAATAAAAAATCTATCTTTACTAACTGTACCTCACTCTCAGACATTCTGCCTCCTGTCCGTGCCTCGTTCATGCAGTTATCCCCCGCAACAGGAAGGGATAGGCGATACTCTGGGAATATAGACTATTCTAACACTTTCCTCTTTATAAGGCATCGCTTTGTCTCGGCCTCCCTTTGGAGCGGCCTCAAGTATCTGACTGACCAATATTTGCCAGCCTCGCTTCTTTTCAGGTAAAACAACAATGTATAGAAAAAAAGCAACGTACCATAATGCCATAAATCAACCTGTTGGGAATAACTTTGGGTCAAATTTTGAAACGATCTTTTTTTTGGGGGGGGACTGCGTCGGTTCGGTTACACCCTAGAGGTATAACTAAGCCGGGTCAGCTCCACGCCCTTCACTATTTGCACGCATTTTAGTCAGTAACTCAAAACATGGGATTACGTTGCTTTTGTTCATTGGCGGAGGAGACGCGGGCAGGCGGACATGTTAACGTACACTGTTGTCTTGTAAAGAAAAAACAACGCTTTGAATTCCACTCACGAGAAAATGTCTATCTACTGTATATCATAGCTCTATATATGTATTTATTGTTTGGGATTTTCTTTCTTTCCCGCTCCTGTACGTCCCCCATCGAGTGAAAGACTTGTCGAAGAGACTAACGTAATCTTGAACAGCAACTATGGTAACCTCACTTTTGTTTATTTGTTTTTCGCGGAGAGAACGCGTGGCGACACATGCTCGGTCCTCAACTCTCTCTCTCTTCCTCTTCTCTCTTTCTCTTTCTCCGTCCTCTTGTGCAAGGCATGTCGACCCACGAGCTTTTCTTTTTTTTTTTATCTCTCCACGATTATTTATTATGATGAAAAAGAACCGTATTGCCATGCTTCACTCTGTCGCCAAGCTGCAAAAACGGTCGTCAGAAATACCTCAGGTCCGACCGCTTCGAGACGCAGCAGATTTTAAAAACCTATACACTCAACGACGAAGGAAGAATCAGGACTTTTTGGAAAAACTCCAGATTTGTAAATGTGTTTGTTTGATTTTTTTGTTTTGTTTCGTTGCTTTTGAAAATTGCCAGGTTTTTTTTTTTGAAAGTGGTGATCTTTTTTCTCTTCTCTCCTTTTCCTATCTAGCGCACACTCTCTCTCTCTCTCTCAGACGTTTCAAGTCAGGTAGCCACTCGGGTGTAGGCGTACATATATATATTTATTTATATATATATACCGTGCGGATAATTATGAGCGGAGTCTGCGTCGTGTCTCTTATAGAAGAAAGAGGTGGGAGTGTGTGTGTGTGTGTGTGTGTGTGTGTGTGTGTGTGTGTGTGTGTGTGTGTGTGGAGCGGCTGCTGCTGCTTCGGATTGACGTCGCGACACACAAGCGCTGCCTCTGTGAAAAATGTCTTCAAGTTTAAACACAAACCCCGTGTTGGTTTTTCATTTCACCCATCGGTCCTGTCCCCCTCATGCATTCATCGTTCTGAGCATTTCTGTCCATTCTGAACGTGTACATGCGAGAAATGTCAACACTTTGATACATAATCCCCTAAAAGAAAGAAGAAAAATAATCCCCCAAAAGACTCTTAGTAGTCACATTTTCTTGAAAATTTGAGCTGGAAATTAAAATGATCTAAGTGTTTTGCACTTAGAATAAGAAAAAAAAGAGTCTAATGGCCACTAAAATGAGATTAAATGTGTTTTTGTGCTTAAAAATTAGGATAAAGATTCAATTTTACTTGAAAAAGAAAGAAAAAAATCTTATCTCATTGACAGATGTGCAAGAATTTCCAACATTTTGATACATAATCCCCTTTACATCTGTTATGGAAGACTCTTTGTAGTTATATTTTCTTGAAATTGAGAGAATTTGAGCAGGAAAGTGAAGTATCTGCCAATGGAGTAAGTCTTTGTTGCACTTATTGCCATTAAAATAGGATCAAATGTCTTTTTGTGCTTAAAAATTAGGATAAAGATTCAATTTTGCTTGAAAAAGAAAGAAAAAAATCGTATTCCATTGACAGACGTGCAAGAAATTCAACATTTTGATACATACAGACCACACACAGAATAATCATTTTGAATGATGCTTTTGACTCACTATAAGCTACACTGTACAATATGAACAAATAGAAGACATTCATTTACATACACATTCTATTTCTATTTACAAATAGAAATATAAACATTTTTTCAGTTTCTTTAGTTTGTTTATTCCAAAATTGAGCCCCACAATGTTTAATATTTTGATCTTGATTTGATCTTTTTGCACTTAGAATAAGACAAAAAGCATCTTATTGCCACTGAAGATGACTAAATGTGTTATTGAACTTAAAAATAAGATATATTTAATAGCTCTTCTTATTCCATTGGCAGATTCTTTGACGTACAAATCAGAATTACCCAAATTAAGATGAAATATTCTTAAGTCCAGACATTTTATCTTGAACTAACCACTAATATATATATTTTTGCAGTGCACTGAGCTAAAAAATACATATTTGACTGAAATGATCTACTGAACTTTTCCCAGAATTCCCTCGGACTAAAATCCACCTCAAGGAATCCCTTTACTGTGATTGTAAAGTGTACGAGCAGTGGCATGATTCTGCTAATTTAGTTTTTTGAGACTAACCAGTTACTATACCTCGAAACGACGACCCAAAAGAACAAACCATATTCAGGACAAAGGATCAAAGGATTTCACACCTTCGATATCTTTCAAATTCTTTCTTCTTTGACAAAACTGCTACTTTAACATGAATTCTTTTGGGCAATTGTTCCAGCAGCGTTGTCCTCAAATAGGTTAATACCTTTAGTAACTTGATTGAATTATTTCTTGTTGCAGACCGAAGAAAAGGCCCAACTATAAACGTATCCGACGCAGCGAAGGCTTTCAAATGTGGATTATTAAGGAGATTTAACATAACTAACCAGAACGAATAATCCGTAATCGAGCAAATGATGTGGGACTTGCTCCGCGCACACTCCTCAACATCGCTCCCGTTGCTATAAATGGTAGTTTAGTCGCGTGTGCTGTGATCAGGGCTGTCAGGAGACTCTCTGGGGCCCCTCTCCCCGGTTCTCTAGGCTGGCTGCGATGATCAAAATGTGCGAATTGAAAAAAAACACTGCGGAAAGTGACATCTTGATGAGTTTAAGTGACTGGAATTAAGTGTATTTGGCTTTAATTGGAGTAATTCTGACTTGACTTGACACGGAAGAATCGGGCTTTGTCATGGTGTTCGGCTGCACAACGAAATCTGTTCAAGGCACGACTGTGATGCAGTGATAAAACACAGAAAGACTACAAAAATACTACAATATTTCAATTAAAAGTTGACGATTTTTCAGCGTAGTTTGGTCCCTAAACATCTGAGCTCCCATGTTAAATTAGAAAAAGACCAAAGTCAACTTTCACGATGTTTATTTCAGGAAGTTTGGCCGAGCCGCGGACCAGGAAATGACTCCAGCTGCGCCTTTTTCCTCCGACTCTCGCTCCCCTCACCCGCGTGTCCAGGCATAAATATTGACTTATTTGGTGTCCACGTGGAGTGTGTGAAGTCCACAACAAGATGCTGCACGTCATTTATGATAATATCCTCTCTGGGTCAAGCCAGTGATGAAAATACGAGGACAACCTGCGCAGACGCTACTAAAATGTAAAGCCAGTTTTAAGCGAGTCGCGTTTGACTTTACTCTTACATCGAGATCTCTGATTTAGTCGCACCAACAGACTCCAAACCTTCCAGTCTTGTACTTAATAATATTCTGAAGATTTATTCAAAGCGATTTATTAACATTTAATTCTTGACCTGATTTATTGAGTTTTGAATCCCAAAAAACAAGGCAAAATTTGAGCTTTTACAGATTTATTAGTGATAAGTAGTTTATTAAAAACAAAAAATATCCAAAACTCCCTCTGTACAAATCGTTGTAGCTAATACATCAACAAAATAAAACCATACATTTAAAGGGGCACAATGCAACTTTGTAAGTGAAAAATATTCCTGATATTCGTGCTTATTTGAACTTTTAGAGACCCAGTGTCTGTATTTACTTTCCATCCCAGTGGCCTCTGTGACGCTCCAGGATCAAATGTTTTTAGGGTTTCTGGTCCGTTTCTACCATGAAAACCCTAAAAACAATTGATTCCGTGTCATAGAGGCCACTGCACTGCAGGCCAAGCTCAATTTGGCCTTATGTTGAGTCATTTTTACTTACCAAGTAAAATTATCTGCCAATGGAACAAGTATGTTTGCATGTTAAATTAAGAAAAAACAACTTATTGCACTAAAAATTGGATAATAAATCTAAATTTACTTGAAATGAAATGCTTTTTCTTTAAAGTGTAAAAATGCTTGTTCTGTTGGCAGATCATTTTACTTTGCATGTCAAATTTACTCCAATTTAAGCTCCAATATTAAGAATTCAGGCAAATTTAACTTAAGATATCACTTTAAACCTGGCTTTATCCCTTATTTAGATTCCGTCACCAAAAATAGGCAATTTGGTCATTTTTACACATAAACTGCCTATTTGTTATATGAAAACATTTTCCCTCTTCACCTGCAGTGTCTTGCCTTTAGATAAGAACGATCTGTATCAAAATGAGGTTTTTTATTGATTTTTAAGTGTGATTTACTTATTGTTTTCCTATTTTAACCCTGTGAGCCCCAATAGCCACAGATAGAGTTTACTCACCTGTGAACATCTTCTGATGTGTAAAAGATAGAAATTAACTTTTTTCTCCCCTAAAAAAGCAGAGATTCCATGCTCTCTGTCAATACATGTCTGTAAAGTTGGATTTTCTTTTGTATTTCTGGTGTTAAAACATTTTACATATTATATACCCAATACAACTCATTAAGAAAGTCCAGGTTGCCAACACTTGAGGGTAGACTGAAAGAGAAAGAGGAAAAAAAACTCCAGGCGAGAGAAATTATCTAAAAATCCCCTTGGGCATCAGAGCGTTAAGTGCCAAAATACTTTGTTTTACTTCTCTGCTCAAACCGAGGGCAGAAATACATGCCGAATATTTGAGAGAAACAGTCGCACACGCTGCAGTCCTCCTCCAAATCGAGTGCATCGTCAAAACAATCAGATCCCTCTCCGAAAGTCACTGGCCCCGTCTCGGCGTCTTTCGCGAAACCGCATCCTCGGCCCCCGCGTTCCTTTCTCGTCGTCGCAGAGAGTTGTTTTTTTTTCCCCGGCGACCTCTTAATGCGCAGCGCTTCTTTGATGGAGCTGTCGGTAAATGTCAAAGCGTTTGTTGGCGACTCGGCGGAGGAGAACCCGAGCCGCGGCGAGAACGGCTGAGTTAAGTACAGAGCGGAAAGGCCACGCACACCTCTTTAACTGCTCCGACGCCCGACAACAGGCGGGAGCCGTATCCAGAGGGAGGTTTAGCCGCGAACAGAACAAGCAAAAATGATGTCGGTAAATAAGGGCAAGGCGGAAGTGCAGGGGCAAAACTCCATTTGTTTCCATTTCCAGGTTTCGGGGCAGATTGCTCACGTCGCGATCAGCTGTTACGCTGCAAGAAGTGGTATCTGGATGAGCTGAATTTGCTTGAATTCAGAATATTTGACCTTGTTTTGATTTATTTTAACTTGCCACGTAAAAAAGTATTTCTGCATTTAAGATGAGAAAAAAACTACTTCTTGCACTTAAACTTAGATTAGACTAATTTACTTGAAATTATGTGCTTTTTCGGTAGCACTTTAGAATACGGCCTGGTAACTACTAGGTAATTACTAACTACTAGGTAACTACTAAGTAATTACCCTAGTAAGGGGGTTAGGTTTGGCGTTAGGGTTAATTACATAAGAGTTACTGGTAATTATTGTTTTTAGTGACAGTAAGTACTAGGATAATTACCTAATTACCGGGCCGTATTCTAAAGTGCTACCGCTATTTCTTATTTTAAGGGCAAAAATACTTGTTCCATTGTCAGATCTATTCAGAATTACTCAGAATAAAGTAAAATATTCTGAATTCAACCAAATTTATGATTTAGAGATCACTTTTTGCAGTGTAGTAGCTCCTACAGGATTCAAAATTTTCCATTTTGTGGTTAGCAACATTTCAAAGGGTTTTTTCCTTGAACGATCTTATTCCTGAAAACTTTGAAATGTTACTGATTTGTTCGCTAATTACTGGCTTATTCAAAAACTAAATACGATATCTAATAATCCCCTCAGGCAAATGTGACAACAAGAAACATTTCCATTACACTTTTTAAAATTGTAATCTGGCTCTGTCCATTGTTAATATGTGTTTACCCCCCCCAAAATAGCCACCTAGCTCATTTGTCCATGAAACATCCCAAAATTTGACATTTTCAATGACTGAAAACTTGCAATACATGTTTTCCTTTTCAAAATTAGATCTCTAAGTATTTTATTTTCTCCCCTGTTCGCATTCAGTGTCTCCCCTTAAATGAGAAAAGTTGTATTGTTAGGTTTGACGCAACTCTGTGCACAGCTGTAGTGTTTTAAATCAGGCCATGTTACAACACTTAACACGCAGGTTTAGGGATATTATTGGAATATAAATGATCAGGTTGAACAATTGTGGATTCGGCGTAAACAAACTTTGTCTCACACATTCATACAAATCCACACTTTCTATATTGCCTGGTTTTATAATATCTTCAATTACCACCGGATCGCACCTTTATTTCCAGGATCATTCTCACGAACAAAGGTGGCAGATTAATGTATTTGCAATTATAAGGGAAGGCTGTTAGTGTGTCAGTCGTCGGAGCCGCCAAGGCCAACCTCGGGTACGTCTTGAGGATCTATTACGTCTCGCCGAGTGCGCTGTGGACCGACCGTTGTTCGCCCACGTTTCAGCTAATTTCACCTTTTTTATATGTAGTGTTCAGTGTGACGCTTCTTTTGTTTGAAAATGCCGTTTCTATAGTTATTTTCAGGCACAGTATGCGCTGGACAATATTCCTATGAAGGTGAAAGGACTCGGCTTCATTCAAAAACATTTCTTCCCATCATTGATTCAAGCGTTCGCAGATTAATTACGGGCAGCAGTCATTTACCGTTGCACAATTCAGTCTTCACAGCATAAACCTGGTTTCACTTCATCATGTTTTCATTAAACACTGAGATTATTCTTTTAAGGGGAGACAAATTGCAAATTCAAGGGTCATTTTCTCAAAATGCGTCTTTCTCACAGTGTGGCGACAGCTTCTCCACTTTGGCAGCTCCTGCAGACTCCAAACTTCCCAGTCTCGGACTAAACAACATTTCCAAGGTGTTTTTTTTAGAGGGAGGTTTTAATATCTGATTCCTTCCTGATTTATTGACTTTTGAACCCGAAAAAACTAGGCCAAATTTAAATTGATACACATTGTTTCTCTACAAATGAAGCTTATTCAAAAACTAGATCCAAAATCCTCCCTGAAAAAGGTAAGGCAAATCTATTTGTAGAGCACAATTCATACACAAGTGCTCCACAATTTCATAAAATTATAAGAAAGCAGATAAAATCAATCAATAACAGGGTTTATACAGGATGCAGCAAGTCAAATTGAATGCTTTTTAATGCCATTTCAAAACCCAAATACTAGATTTTTAATGCCATAAATGCAACAATTCTGTTCATTTCTTAAAATTTGCAAACATTCAACCAAACAGATCAATTTCCATATTCAGTATACAATTTTATACAACGGGAAACTGTTGCACAGAAGTCAAGTAAAATGTTTTTAAAAACAGCAATTAAATGTATTTTAGACCCTCATTTTTGTATTTTTGACAAACTTCTGCAGTAAAATGAGTCAAGCAATTTCATTATTTTCTAAGAAATTTAGATTTAATAGTAAGTAAGTAAGTAAATTTTATTTATATAGCACCTTTCACAGACAGAAGTACCAGTTTGAATTACATTTAATGCTTTTTAATGACATTTAAGGCCTTATTTTTGGCACAATTCATTTAATGCTTTTTAATGCCCCGCGGAAACCCTGAATAAAACAAATATAATCATTAAATAATTACATAAAAAGTGAAGAGTGCAGACAAAATACTTTCAGTCTCATATGCACAGTTAAAAAGAAAGTTTTCAACCTGGATTTAAACATTGTCAGAGTTGAGGCCTGTCTCACATCTTCTGGCGACTGGTCCAGACTTTTGCTGGATGCACCATGTTTAGTCCTGACTCTGGGACCAGCAGGAGACCACTCCCTGAGGTTCTTAGAGGCCGAGATGGTTCATACGGTTCAAAGTCTTCTGTGACCAACATGTCAAAGAAATTCATGCTCGAAATTTAAACCTAGCTCTCTCCAATATCCAGACCATTTTTTACACAGAACAATTTCAAAGCCAGTAATATACAGCAAACCCTTCACATTTGTATCACAAATTTCCCCCTATTCACCGGCAGTGTCTCGCCTTTCGGTAAACTCAATCCGATCCTTGCTTTGATTATTCAAATTGCGTGTGTTCAAAGCGCCTCCCTCAGTTCTTTGTCCTGCCTGATCTGTTCTTCCGCGACTGAAATCCACAAACATCGATCGAACACTGAAGTGTGCTTGTCCTTCGAAGACCGCGACCTCGCGTTTTTATAACAGACCTTTCGCGAACGAGCCTTTTCAGCGCGAGCCCATCGTCGCCGCATTGTACACTTTAGAAGACGTTTAAAAAAATCTCTTCAGTGGTTTGATTCAATCTTAAACAAAAACCTGTTGACCGTGAAATGCCCCTTTCCATTCGTTGGACATGCACAGCAGATCAGTGTGCGGTGATGAAGCCTATTCACTGTAAACCTTGCTTTGCGTTAAATACACCGTCGCACAAGTACATCCCAATCACTTGAAATGTTGAAACCCATTAAATACCGACCTGCGTCAACTTTACCGCGAACTTTGCAAGGCCCTCGAAGCACTCAAAAGACACATGTTTTTAAATTGTGTCTTTCCAAATTCATCAAAACAGCTTGTTCTGACATCCTGCGCCGACCTGTTCCTGTAAAATCCATAGCTGCATCACGCATCAACTACGATTCGACCGATCTGAGATGAACTTTGCTTGATCTGTTTTCAAATTCCTTTTTCCTGCTGGCTTCAAATCACCATGTGAAAAAGTAATGATTATGAGTCGACTCTGACACTTAAAACTTGTATCCGAATGATACAAATTCTTTCCCAAAGCATCTCTGTAGGTTTAAGGTCGTAAAACTCGCCTCGAAGCTGTTACGCTCTTTCATATTGACTTCCTTTGTCTTCCTAGACTCAAGTGTAGAATGAAATCCGTGAAAGGCTTTCCACAGTGTGACCTCTACACTTTATGGTGTCATGGTTGTCTCTCCAATGAATTATTTTACGACCCCGCGCTGCCGATTTCTGGGATTTGTACGGCGTCGACGAGAAAACGTTTAAACCTTGGCGCCCAAATAACACGAATTCTGTCAAATGTCAACTCCGAATGTCGTCTCCAATTCGTTCTTTCAAATCTATTTCTTTTTGTCTCGCTAGATTCAATAATCAAAACAAAAGAAACAGAAGAGAGAAAACTGCTCTATGACTGACTGCTCGACATATAGACCCTTTCGCTGCTTACATCGTCAGTGACATCATCAGCTGGAGGCAGGAAGTGAGCAAGAGAAATAAGATTAAACTAAAACTAGCCATTATAAGTGTAAAACTACAACTAAAAAATGTGGTCCTGTTGTGGCTTAAGGCGCAAGAACAAGAGGAACGACATTTCAGATGATAAAATAAGGTTTTATCTGATATGTCCACAGATATGTAACTACAGTTAGACATTTGTTTATCGTTACTATGACAACAGCTACAATGGAAATGGATAGGGACCCAGCTTTCCGCCTCCAGCTAAGCCCCAAATGTTTACAAACAATGAAGGGGTCTATACTTTAACAAATGCTGAACTATGGATGTATTTTCTTCCCAAAAATGAAAGATACAGAGTGTGCACTGTGCAGTTACAAACCAGGTAGGTAGGACAACTCCGGGCTACAGGAAAGGAGTATACAGCACCAAAACTTACCTCACGTTATAGCTTTGATGGTGAGGTAAGTTTTGGTGCTGTATTTTCCTTCCTGGTTTGTGAGTGGCCACCAAGTTAATCCAGAAACAGGCAATTTTGACTTTATTTGTGTGTACTAAATTATAGCCCAACAGAAAACATCCAAAGAGTGAAAAAATATCCCTCGCTAGTAATTTATATTCACAGAAATGTAACCTCTTGTTGCCAAATAATATGGATTCTCTGCATGGGTAAATGTGCAAACTAAAAAGACTATTTGACATGAAGGCTGCTCGGCCGTTTTGAAGCAATCGATTCTTCCACGTGTCATTTCTTTGTCTTGCCAGATGCAAGTCTATGTATGAAAAACCTGTAAAGCGCTCTTCACTTTGCCAGGGGCCAGATGTCAAGGTTGTCCTTCCAAGAAATTGTTTTATGAGCGAATTCTACCAATTCCTGTCAACAAAAATATAACCTGTAGTAGCACCCCAAATAAGAGTTCTTCGCATTCCCCACTTCTCGCGTGTGCAAACCCTTTCCCCATTACCACATTTTGATTGTCTTGTCATTCAGAAGCTCTCACCGTGTATTTATCCTGCCTCGTCTCGTTTCATTTTTATTTTATTTTACTGTCACTTCCTTTGATGAAACGCCGCATATATATATATATATATAAAAAAAAAAGCAAGCATCCCTCTCTCTTCTCTTCCCCTCTTGCTCATCCTCCACCCTTGACCCCCCGGATCTGTCATGTTGTTGCCCAGCGAAGCGTGCCTTTCTCTGGGCTGACACATCGCCGATCATCCCCCGGAGACCCGCCTCCTTTTCCTCCCGTCTTTTGCATCTCTTATTCCGTCATCTCTCGGGGGGGTTCAATCGTTCCCCCCCAAAAAAACATTCCCCACTTAAATCATTTGGGGTTTTTTCACAGAGGCGATGCTCTTTGGTCACGGGTGAGGGGGAGGGGATGGGGAACTCATTAGCCCGGGCTTTTGACGATATTTCTCCGCGCAAACACATACCGCGAGCCTATACATTAAGCATGTTTGGCACGTGGTTAATATTTTAGCCGTTGGTGAAAATTTTATGATCGTTCTCCACAAAAGAGACTCAATATTTTAACGCTTGGGGGGGGTTTTCACGTTGTATGATGTGTCAGATGTTTTTTTTTCTTTTTTTTTTTGATGTTTCAAAAGGCAATGGGTTTCAAAGGAGAAAAAAAATCTTTAGAGAGAGGATGTGTTGCTCTTTGGGTTGCAGTTTTCTATGACTGGTAATCAGGTCTTCTGTAGTGGAGGCACGTTCGCAATACGCTGTGGTCCGGTGTGGTTTGGCATGGCAACAAAACTATTTACTCCAAAAGACACGTATCGGCTCGATGATTTCAGGAAACAATATGTGGCAAGTGACAAACAGCAGCGTGGACAGCTAATGTCGCTCAATTGGAAATGAAAAGACTTCACTGGTGATGCTGTAAACAATGGATTCCCAATGTGGGGGTTGGAATGATGCCGATTTTAAGCAGTTCTAACTATGTATTGACGTATTTTTGATTGAAAACAGCGTAAAACTAGGCCAAATAATACAATTAAGTGTGAAAATCTATATTTATGAACCAGATTTTAAATGTTTTACACTTGACACTATGATAGGCGTGAGGTGATATTGGCGTTTACAGTAATATTCATCTCGCATTATTCACGGATAATGCGAGATGCAGCAAGGCAAGTGTATGTATATGATTTCTTAGCATTTGCTACCCTTTCCCTAACAGAGAAATTACGGGAAATTGGGTCATGTAGGAAATTCGTCATAGACTACTCTAGAAGAAAAAGAAGAAAATTATCCAAGATTTTGCATTTTCAGGCCATATTTTTTCATATTTTGATTAACCTATGGAGTGGGACAAAATGAAGCTAGTTTAGGTTCAAATTTAAAGCCCATTGGAATGAAATTGAATGATTTTTAACCAGTTTTAGGCACAAATCATTGGGTAGCATTTTAGAATACGGCCCGGTAACTACTGGTAACTACTAATTACTAACTACTAAGTAACTAATAGGTGGTTAGGGTTGGGTTTGAGGGTTGGGGGTTAGGGTTGGGTTTGGGGATTAGGGTTGGAGGTTATGGTTGGGTCTGGGGGTTAGGATTGGGTTTGGGGGTTCGGGTTGGAGGTTAGGGTTGGGTTTGAGGGTTAGGGTTGGAGGTTATAGTTGGGGTTGGGATTGGGTTTGGGGGATAGAGTTGGAGGTTAGGGTTGGGTTTGAGGGTTAGGGTTGGAGGTTATAGTTGGGTTTGGGGGTTGGGATTGGGTTTGGGGGTTAGGGTTGGAGGTTAGGGTTGGGTTTGAGGGTTAGGTTTGGAGGTTATAGTTGGGCTTGGGGGTTGGGATTGGGTTTGGGGGTTAGGGTTGGAGGTTAGGGTTGGGTTTGGGGGTTAGGGTTTGGGGTTAGGGTAGGGTTTGAGGGTTGGGTTTGGGTGTTAGGGTTTGGGGTTAGGGTAGGGTTTGAGGGTTGGGTTTGGGGGTTTGGGTTGGATTTGAGGGTTAGGGTTAATTACCTAAGAGGTACTGGTAA
>OMNZ01020492.1:9741-21158 GCA_900303255.1 Lesueurigobius sanzi | reverse complement strand
TTCCCCCCCCCCCCCCCCCCCCTCGCTGCATCTTCCTCATCATTATCCTCATCATTAACAGCAGCACATTTTGAATTTCTTTGTAGGAGATTTTTTTTCCTCTCTTTTTTTTTGTTTACGTATTCTGTGGCGTTTCCTGGAAAGTGCTCGTATCATTTCAGCATTCAGTCATTATTCCTTCATTCCTTCGGTTGATCTTGTCTGATGATGGGCTCGGATAGATATGACAGCTGAATAAATATGCAGACGCCGCTCCACACTTCACACCGCCGAGTTTCTATTACAGACTTCGAACGAACACTATATTAAGATAACAATGGCTCTCTATGGGGATTTGTTTGAATGGGGAGGGTATTCTTCGCGCTTATCCCCTGATCAAGTGCGGATATCAGCTAAAATCGAGGCCCTTCTCACTCATTCACCAAGACTAATTAAAAAGTCGAGCTCGGCACAAGCGCGCTGTTGATATTTTCCGAGAAGATGGTGTGAATATAGGCAGAATAAATGGCCATGGTTAATTAACTCTGGTGTCATGTCTGCCACGTCCTTCACTGGTCTTTTGATTCCACGCGATCACGCAGACGTCGAATTCTGCGTGACCTAACCTGTGCGGCGCCGCACCCATTCAAGGGAACCGGTCCACTGTTCAAAATTGGAAGTCATTTAGTTTATAAGCTCATAATATTTCACCTGGCCGCCATGAGGATCTGAACGCACTGATCTGGAAAATGTCACGGTTACAATTTTATAAATCGGCCTCCTTTTTATTAACTTTTATGAAGGATTTGTCGCTGCTAGATCGTCGACTTCGACCTCAGCGGTGCCACGCTCATCAAACAGTATTCAGCGCTAAAATTGTTAAATCTCATTAAAGGCACTATACCTGATTTTTTGATGATTTTTAAAATGACAAACAATGGAAGAGCGAGTAAAATAAAGTCATAGGTGTTGTCCAAACTTCTTCCTAACTTTCTCAAATCGTGTTTCTTGTTAGAGATGAGTTTATAAGCACATTTCACAATTGGCGCTGTCTATTTTTAGGGTTCTAGTCACAGAAATGCAAGAAAACTAGCCTTCAAATTCATGAAATTGACAATAAATGCTTTATGTTTAGATTTCCAGAAACGTATGCAATATACGAAAAAGGGAAAAAAAACGAATTTCATTCCACTACTCGGAAAAAAATCAGGTATAGTCCCTTTAAATTATCAATACAGAGTAAGGTTTGAAAAGAAAAGTGACACAAAAATGGCGTTTTATTTTCTGAAACAAGATTTTAAATTTGATGGCCACAACACAAAATGTTGGGGTGACAGATTTGGCTTCATACCTATTAGAATAGCTAAACTAGCTGTATTCTATGACAGGGGCTGATGCCTTGAAGACGGGGAAGACATGATTACCTTTTGTCATCTCAAATGTTAAGAAATATTTGACTCCCATATAATTTATTCTGTTTTTATGTACAAAAACTTCAGTAATGATGTTGAAATATTTCTCCATTCATCTTGTGATATGGAGTTAACTGTTGTCTGTAATTAATATAACAAAAAGTTTATTTTTTAAGCAATGAAAACATGTGTCTCGCTTCTTTTCCGTTGTCCACCACTTTGTCCGTGCTTGGTCTTAAACACTGCCTTTTACAGCACATAGTGGTGGCTATCTCCACTTTAATACTTTGGACTTCTGCCTGGCCCCTTGCTCCCAGAGTGCTTTGAAACATGCAAGTCTTTTTTTTTTTCTTTTTTTTAAGCATGGCATCGATATTGGCCACATTGATGGCGCAGAGAAGAGGAGGAGGCGCGTTGGCAGCTGCGTTTGAGAGAATTACCAGGGGAGGGGCCGACTTGACCCAGCTTTTATGCACAGAACTGAGAAGCGGGGGAAACGACAACAAATAGGCCGGACTATATTTAACCAAATCTGCGGCTTATATGGGGAAAACACAGGATAATGATATCCTCTTAACACTTCAGTACTGGTGAATTACAGCGCGTCTCTGCAGCGAGGACCAGGAATCAAGACAAGAGAGAGCCTGTGTGGTTATTACAGAACAGTCATTATGTAGGATGCGGTTTGTGCCCGCTCACCTCAGCTGGTCAAAAGAGCAAGGCGAGAAAATTGGTAGTTAATGAAGCAACGCTAGCGCTGTGGGTCGACCAGAGAAAACAGACTTTTCACATGCAATTATAGTCTGCATTTAAGGGTTGTTGTTCCACTATTTTATTATGCAACCGAGGCAAGCCAGTAACTGAACACTGGGATTATTTTACAAGACAGTTACGCGTTATACATGTATGCAGGTAGTATGAACTAAAAATGTGTCTCGTTGCCTTTAAATAATTGCTTATATACAAACAATTTATCAACGAAATGCTTTAAATGGTTAAAAACACATAGCAAATCCAGCAGAGCTTCATAATGACTTATAAAATTGCCCAAAAACAGGCATATCTTCCGTGACCGGTTACTTGTTGTTTTGCTAAATCTTAATTAGCGATTAGTTGGAATAATTCTCACTTATTTTTTCCTCCTCAGCGCACGGTGGTCTGTTATTTTAATTAAGAAGAGGTCAGGATGATTAACTCAGCAGGAGTGTGCGGAGTGAAGGAAGTGCTTCAAATCAGCAACAATGCTAAAAAATCAGCAGCCGTTTTCCAATTTAGCACAGCTCCTTGTACCCTTTGGTTGAGGTTAAGGTTTTTGCTTCCCTTGTTCCTGTTCCTATTGAAAAAAAACCTTGATATTTTAATCTTCTGTCATTATATAATCATTTTGTCATTTGATAGTGCAAGTAAATACCAACAAATTGTAGCTGTCTGTCTTTGTGTGGTCTCTTTTCTGGTTTAGACATCATTTTATCCAATGTAGGTCAATTTGAGACCCATTTTAGACCCGGTTTTGTCCTGATTAGATTCTGATTTTGTTCTAGACCTTGTGGTACTTCGGAACTACTGATACAGTACAATTACAACAAGGGCTGTAAAATATTACGCAAGAAGCCACAATATATCGCAAAATCACTCAAGTCTTCCATCTGACTGCGACTTTAGCATTTTTTTGCCAACACTCTCTAAAACAAAATATGCTTGGAACTCGTAAACGCGCAAAAGTTCAGTTTTAGTTGCACTTTTGTTAATGTTGTTCAAATTTTGGCCTTGGTTTGGTTGTGATTTGGTCTTTTTGAAGTCTCATTTTGACACAATTTGCTGAGAAAGAATGTCCTTACCGGTACTTGAATGGAACAAACCACCTTTTTTTCAATAGCCCTACTTAATACACCAATAGGTTACTGAAATGTTTTTAGTTCTTTGACAACACAAGCGTGGCAGAGTTGTCCTGCATATGTGCCATCTCAAACTGTTGAGCCACACCACAGCACTTCATCCCACTGGAAAAGTGTGTTTCAAACGCTGAGAAAATGACACTTTCCGAAGTGATTGATTGAGAAGCGGCATCTACAGTATATCCAAAGCTCTCAGTTGTATTCCATTTTAGATCTCCGACAGTTTATTGCCTGTGTTCTTTGTGGCGCGTGGCAGCTGGCTCCTCGTCGACTGCGGAGATGTACAGTAAATAAAGACTCCATTTCAGTCCCATCTTAGATCCTGAAATCTAAAACACAAATGTTATCCAGCCTGTCCAACTCAATCGACGCACTGCTCATAAAAATGCTTTCTACTTGGCGACGGCTTCATCTTTTTAGTACTGTATGTTCAAATATAAATCTTGGAACGCTTACTGTATAGTGTCAAAGTGTTTATTTGCTGTTTATTTAGCAAAGAGAGAGAACGCAAAAACTTTTCAATGGGAAAAATGTAAATGGCTTTTCTTTTCTTTTTTTCATTCTTAAGTGGCAGATTTGAGACGCGCTGGACTCTAGACGTACCTCTGCCTTGGTCTTAAATCATTGAAGAAAGTCCCACTTCTCCAGAGACCTCCATTTGAACCACTTTGCCTTTTATTTTAATAGTGAGTGAAGTAAATAACTAATTAGTAGCGGGGCATTTGCGGCATTATACTTGCAGATTTATGCTCTGAGGGGATCGGGAAGTCCGGGGAAGATGTGCGTGAGACTCCTGGGTCTGAGTGTTTACAGTATTGCGTTGAGACGGATCATATTGTAGGGATCAATAGAGACATCCTCACAAAAAAGGATTAGTCTAACATTGTCAACTGCACAGGCAGTAGTAGCAATCGAATCAGAATTGCAGTTTACATGGTCACGCTGAGTAAAATAAGCAAACCCTTCCATTTAGACAATAATTTGCTTGGTAAATAACAACATGTGTGAGCTTGTGTGAGGACGTGTAAAGTCGGGTTACCTTGAAAGACCTTTTTTCCGGTCTTCTCAAATGTTAATAGTCCTGGACATGATTAAAATGTGCACACAGAAGTGAATCTTGAAATGAAACAAAGTCTAATCGAAAATGCAATTCTAAAAATATTTGCGATCACGGTTGTGCTTGAAAGTTTACATACCCTGGCAGAATGTCAACTCTCCGATCCCCTCGGTGCTTAAATTTGCAAGTATAATGCAGTAAATGCCCTGCTACTAATTAGTTATTTACTTCACTCACTATTAAAGCAAAAGGCAGTGGTTCAAATGGAGGTACCCAGCCAGAATGTATGTATACTTATGCATTTCATACAATAGGGTTAGGGTTATTTCACTCATGGTTAGTGGTTGTGTGAATCCATTTATTATAATATAAAAAAACTGTTTGTTTACGCTTTCCAACCAGAAATGAGCCAAATGTCCCCGATCTAAAGTTTACATACAGTATTGTGCATCTTGGAAACGGAGAGTCCAGTTTTATCAGAGAGCGCAGTATTTCAGCTGAAGTGAGTTTTGCTTTGCTCCTGAGCAATTTTCCAGGCAGTCGTTAAAGGTCATGTAAACTTTAGATCAGGGACATTTGAGTAGTTTCTGTTTCATTATGATTTCAAAAGAGTAAACTCAGTTCTTTGGCAATAAATGGCTTCGCACAACCACTAACCATGAGTGGAGAAAAAGATGTTTGTGTTGTCATTCATGTTCTATGAAAAATGGCCAAAAGATTAAATGGGTATGTAAACTTAAATGGATTTTTTCCCCCCAAATCCATGCAGCCCTAACATGCATGAAATCCCCCCCCAAAATGATATAATATATAAGGCAAAAAACAAAAAATGAATGCAAAAAAGAACCTAGGGAAACCATCCTCAAATCCCCACAGTTAACATGAAACTTAATGCCTGATGTATTTTGGCAGGGTCTGCTGGTGCCCGGCGTCGCTCCGGGCCTCGCGCTGACGGACACTGAGCCGCCGATGGTGAATGATAGTGAACCGTAGCAGGTGCATGTGTCCCGCCGCATACCTCTGATCACCAACAGTACACCAGCGCGCTTGTCTTCAGAGCTCCCTGTGTAATAAGCTCCTTCAAAGATCACTACTGTATGGAGCCCCCCCCCCCTCTCTCTCTCCCTCCCGATAACATCTGGAGTATGTAGCTTCCATTTTTATTCCCAACTCCTTTTGCTTAAGAAAATGTCCGATTAATCATATCTTAATGCTTTGATAATGGGGCTCCTTTACACGGGCGGAGAACAGTCACTTCGGTGTCTTTCAAAGCCCAGGATGTGCAGGCAAAAAGAGAATGTGTCTAAATTAAATTTGCTCTGGCCCGGCGTCTTAACCGTGTGCGTATGTGAGGTGCGGTCTCGCCCCTCTTGACAATCACACAAAACATGTAATTGTTTCATGTGCGCCGAGCAGCGACTATTAATATTAAAATGTCAACTCGCTTGATTTCAATAATTGTGAAATTTAAGTGGGGACAGAACATGCTTGTCACCGTGGGCCTCTTTGGAAATGCTAATACAATAACCACTGTTCTGCTCTTGCTTTCATACATCGTCGCTACTAGAGCTCGGTATGAACTACAAACTCTGCCTGTTTGTGATGGGATTGTGTCTGGAGATGATTTTTGTTTAATTAAAAAAGCTAGAAAAGGGCAAGAGTCCTCAAATACCAAAGTTAAAGGTATCTTAAAGGGACTATGCCTGATTTTTTTTCCTAGTAGTGACATGAAATTTGTCTGGAAACGTGCATCTAAATATAAAGCATTTATCGTCAACTTGAGTTTGCAGGCTTATTTTTCTAGCATTTCTGCAGCTATGATCCTAAAAAGTGACCCTGCCAGTTTCATGAACTCATCTCAATGAAGAAACAGGATTTCAGAAATGTATTGGGAAAGTTAGGAATGCGTTTTGACCACAACTATCAATTTGTATTACTCTTCCATCCTTTGTAATTTAAAAAACATTTCAAAATCAGGTTTAGTGCCTTCAAACATGTGAAGCTCTGTGTGACTTTTGACATACAGTATATTCTGAAATTGTGAATGTGTACCGTACCGTTTCCGGACAATAAGTCACACTTTTTCTCATAGTTTGGCTGGTCCTGCAACTTATACTGAGGTGCGACTTGTATATGAATTAAATGGTAAATGGTCACATTTATATAGTGCTTTTCTTCCTGCTTTAAGCATTCAAAGTGCTTTACATCGAGGAATCACTCACCCATCCACACTCATTCATACATCAAAGTACGCAGACACTGGAGGTAAGGTGGGTGAAGTGTCTGGGGCAGGACACAACGACAGTGTACACCTGCAAGGAGTCGAACTGCTAAGCCTTCGATTACAAGACTCTACTCATTGCGCAATTACCAGACAACTTTTCAGTTCATTGTTTATTCTTCGTGTAGCTGTATAACCATCAGTGTGTTGCGTTAGCATACTGTACACCTGTTCAGCCTGTTGTTCTCTATTCTATTGTTGTTATTATTATAATTTGCCTTTCAAGATGAAATGTCTGTTTTTGGTCTCGGATTTTGTAAAATAAATTTCCAGTGCGACTTATAATATGTTTTTTTTCTCTTCATTGTGCATTATTTGGCTGGTGCTGGTTTACTCCGGTGTGACTTACAGTCTGGAAAATATGGTAGTATTTGTTTGTCATAGTTTGCCATCAATTTCAGCTTTTAATTTGTCCTTACCTGCATTTGCCAACCTCGTAGCAAGAAACTAGTGTCTTTTAGTAGTGCTAGTAGTACTAGTGTTTTTTCAGAGTTGTCTTCGTTTGATCCTCTTTAACAGTATTGATGTTTCTTTGTCACACCCTCATTACCTTTTATTATAATCTATTTTTAATGCTTCCTAATGACATATTTTATATGACATAACCATATTTTAAAAAAAGTTTTTCATGATTGATGGTAAAGGTTTGTTAAAAGAGTTGAGTGTACTCTGCAAAATTAGGCCTACTTTTAAGGTTTATGAGTAAATTTCCACCAATGAGACGGCTTGCCTGTTTCTCTTGTCATTACAGGCAGCACACTGACCACTCAAAATGAGCAATTACGTAAAAAAACATGAAACTATTCCCAATTCCTAGAGCCTCGGTAAAGAAACCTCGCTGTAAAAACTTTCCGTACAAGCGTCCGTGAGGAATAATTAGTTTGGTGTCACCCTGCTGCAGCGAGGAGAGGGAGCCATGTGTTCTGACGGCGATGTGTGTGTTGTTCTGTACAGGTGTGAAGCCAGCTGCCGGGCTCTTGAACGCACCCCTCATCCCTCCTGCCTCACCCGTCAGTCACCGTGATGAGCAGGTAAGAAGGCACATTCACGAACACACACATAGTTGGAGGTGTGTTACAGGTGCCATCCTGTAACACACTGAAGGCAGCTCTGAACTTCTGTGAGTGTGCTTTAACAAATGCTAGGTAGACTTATCGACCTCGTATAAACCAAATATATTTTGTTGAGGTTGTGGACAAATGTTTTTAACCTGTAACATTTTGTTATGTTTATTGAGGAATCAATCAATCAATCAATCAAACAACAATACATTCTTTGTCACAGAGGGTCAATTAAAAGCCACACAGAGTAGTACACGGCCACAGGCAAGACAACAACAATAAATACATTTACCCTGATACAATACCATCTTTGTCAACTGGACAAGTTTTAGATTTGATGTAACTGTAGAATGTTTCAATAGTCATCCAACTATCATCATCAGTTAGGAGTTGAGGCTGGAGTCGAGTGGGCTTTTTTTTCTTGCCAACAAATTGATCTACAGTTAGTTTCTGTAGATTCTAGATAGCCTAAACCTCGCCCTGCTTTGGTCACTGATGGTCACTTATACACTTATACTAAATATACAGTTGTGCTCATAAGTTTACATACCCTGGCAGATTTTTTTGTCAGGTAGTGGAGTGAGAAAAATGTTCTTGTGTGGAAAATGTAAAGTATGTAAACTCATGAGCACAACTGTATATATTTACTGTTTAAGTTTCTTCTATATCAGACAATCAGGAAAGCGTATTGTCTGAAATAAAAGAAACTTAAACAGTGAAGTAACTAGAAGACAAGATGAACACCATTCAGAAACAACTGTATATACTTTGATGCTTGTAATAAAGTGTGTGATTCACAAGTTACTGTATACAACGGGGAAAGTGCCTTAGTGCGTTTCTATAAAACATGAGGTTGGGGTAAGGCTTGGTAATTTAGTGGAGACATGAGCAGGGCATGAGAGGATTGTGTGTTGAGAAGCTGCACAGCTGTAGGGACAAAGGTCGCTCTCCTCCTTTTTAAGTTGTACAGTTGAGGCGGCACAGACGGCGTCCTGAAGGGAGCACCTCAAATGTGGGGAGCAGAACATGGGAGGGGTCCTAAAGAATCTTGGTGCATAACAGTAGTTCTCAAAGTCAGGGCATAAATACATCACTAAATGTTTTTTTGCTTGGTATCATCATTATTATCATTTTGTTTTTGTAGTGGGGGTCCTGGCTGTATTTCGGGGGTTGCGGGCTGAAGCGTTTGGCAACCCCCTGGTCTAAATCATGGTTAAAACTGGCACATAAAATAGATGACATTTTGCCAAAGGCTGGTTCTCATCGCTCTATCTCTGAACTTTCAATTTAATACTTTGCTGTGGCAGATGATATAGGGCTTTCCGTCTTCCACAAAAATGTATTTCTAATTCTGACGTAAGCAAAGATGAAGTTAATGTAAATCTGAAGGTATGAAAACAGTTAGTATATTGTTCTGGCCTCAAGGTAAAATATTGAAATTGATTTTTGCGGTTGCGTATGGGATCAGCTATTGCTCTTTGTTCAAGGTCTTCAGGGCTTCTCCATCTTATTGACAGTCCTGTCTGTCTATGACGATCCTTCTGCGCGCTGCATTGTCTTGACCTACTTGTGACTTGTTATTGCTGCAAATTAGAGGGATGGCTGACAAAAAACACGCTCGACAAAGGCAAAGTGTAGGGGGAAAAACAGCTTAAGAGGCAGTAGCCATTTCTGTTGGAGTTTGGAGTTGTAATCAGTGAAACAGAAGCCAGCGCAGAGCAGGGGAGTCTGTGTGCCGCTAAACATTATCTGTGTCTCAAGATGGATCCCTGACTAATCCGACAGTGGAAGCTCAGCGCTCCCAAGATGCTCTGAGAGAAGAGTTTAGGAGGAGAGGAGGAGGTGGCATCATGGGGGGAAGGGACGGAGTTGGACAAAAAAACGGTGGTTTTCTCAAGGGCTAGTTCGTCCATAGAGGGTAGCATTGGACCTAATTATTCTGACTTTCTCTAATCATTTTGGTATATTTTTTCTGTCTATAGACTTTATTGTCCCCGCTGGGAAATGTATCCCTAGCAATGGGCGCAGTGCAGTGCAGAGCCTAGACTCATCTCCAGATCTTGAGCTAGAAACTTGGTCAGGAGGAGCTGGAGGATTAGGCCAAAACTGTATGTTTTGGAGAGGAAGTGGAGGTGGAAGTTCTACAAATGTGTCCTAAAATCTCACTAATGTAGAAATAAAATTGCTTTATCTGTGAAATGTATCTGCCTTGGAGCCCATTTAGACCAAAGTCCATTATTCAAAGAGATCAAACAGCTAAAAAAAGATATTCCCATTTCATCTTGTACTTTGCACTCTAAGCAGCTGTGGATTTGTTGGTTTTTCGATATTTTTGGGGGGTTGCAAAATAGGCATACTACCACTTTATTGTCTGGCTCTGTGCAGGCCGCTGTCCTCTTTGATTAAACTAATGGAGTCCCACCAAGCTGCATAATACAGTGTGTGTGAAAAACCCCTAATTCCAAATCATCTTAAAGGAGCTGTGTGCACTGCGCCACAGACTGTTGTGCACTGACACAAAATACACAGAACCGAAAAGAACGGCAGAGAAAAGCCCATGTCATTTTGCACATGAAATAATACTTAATTTTGCCACCCATAGTTCTGATATAACCGCTAATGGTGGTTTTACGTGGGGAAATTAAGAAAATGCATTGATTTATTGTGCTCCAATTCAGGCAATACAGTTACTATTGCAGTAGTAGTAGTAGTAGTAGGTGTTCTTTGGAAAATATTACATTGAATTTGTCCGTGTTTAGTACAAATTTTGATCTGATTTTCTCCAATGCTCATCTATGTAATTGCACTCGTGATCACTTTCCATAAGGTGGTTAAGTTGTTTTTAAAAGTTTTATACAGTATAGATCAGGGGTCTCCAACCGTTTTTACCCCATGAGCTATTTTTTGTAACAAAAATGGCTGTGAGCTACTTTTGCTATAAAGAAATTACTGTAGTTACATGTATACTTCACATTCAGCTAAATGATTGTGGAGATATTTTGTTCAGAACAAAATGTACATCCAAAATTTGACTCATTAAGTGTATTTTAGGATTGTAGAAATCTGGCGAGTTACTTGGAAAGGGCTGGTGAGCTGCTGGTAGGAGATCCCTGGTATAGATTTTTTTTTTTTGGACTACGGCATATTTCAGATTAATTAGATTTATCTGGGAAAAATCATTTACTTAGTTTCACCAGAGTTTCTGATTTGCAAATATTTGAAATGGTCATGGAAAGGGTATTAATGCATCATTCTTGATGAATTCACATTAATTTATCATCAATCAATCAGTTTTTGTAACGCCCAATATCACAACAGGAGTCATCTCAGTCAATATCAAACACCAAACAATGAAATGTCAGCCTGGGGTTTCCCACATCCTTATCATGATTTCATGCATGACTTCGTAATGAATTAACATGTGTTTTCATGATTAAATACTCATGAATTAACAGTTACCCAAGGCAATGAATTCATTAACATGACTAGGATTAATTAGTGATCATGAGTAATTACTCACCTTTGTGAGGAGTTCATTCATGAATGTGTTAAACTCAAGTGGTGCAGCTTCCATAACTTACAGATGAACCTATGTTTAAAAAGAACAATTACTAACAGAAGAGATACAATTACTAAAACTCCACTCAACTCTACTCATTAATCAAGGTTTTGTTGAGATCCTTATATTTTATTGATACAACCTTTCAAAGAAGTTTTAAAGGCTGATTCACG
>OMNZ01020476.1:0-10589 GCA_900303255.1 Lesueurigobius sanzi | reverse complement strand
ATCAATAAGTGTTATATATTAATATTTAAAAACGTTTAAAAATGCTTGAAATCAGTTCACATTTCTTATAATCTCAACAACAGCAATATAATCATTTTGATTAGCCCCTCCGCCCCCTTAAAGTCACTAATCTTAGTCACTAAAATCTTTAGTTCGGGGACAGCCCTACATTGATTTGTGTGTGACTTATTTTTGATCATTCTTGATGTCTGATATTGATTTGTTTTTGTCCATACCGACCTTTGAGATGACTTCGGTTTTGATATTGGGCGTTACAAAAATAAATTGATTGATTGATTGGTTAATGTACCTGTCAATCACGCCCTTCAGAACTCACGGAGATGACGCTGACCCCCAGACTATTTTTTTAATTTGGGGCCTTCACTCTAAGGAGGAACAAGTAGTTAACTCCCAAAGGGCTGAGGTATTGCCTTTAACACAACACCATGAGCAGAAGACAAAAGCCCTGTTCAGACAGAGCTTCTCCTCTTTAACATCGACAGCTTGATGAGTACTTTTGTTTGACAGTTTGGCCTGGATATCGACATGATTCTACTCACAGTCTGGTCGTCTTTCCGCAGCTCTTTCATCCCGGCTCCGAGTCGCGCCTGTTCGATCAGACTCTTAAGCTGCTGCGCGTTGCTCAGTAACGTGTTGGCCATGTCCTCCAGGTAAACCCAGATGTTTTTGTCCACCTGATGGTTATCCTGGGGACTGACTCCGCCCACAGAGCCCACCTCCAGCGTCAGCCCCGCCCCCTGGTGCGATAGGCCCGCCCCCAGAGGGACTTTGTTCTGGATGGGCTGCGGGGCCACGGCTAACGCGGGTAACGCCGTCAGCACTGCGGAAAAGAGAAGAAAAAATGGATTTCAAACATTTTGAAATGTCCTTTGTAAACACTTATGGGAATATATTAGGACTCTTTGCACCCTCAAGTGACCAAGCTATTTTAGTGACTAAAATGACAGAGTGGGGTAATTTATGACCCATCACATTTTCTACAGATGCACTGTTTTCCAGTAGTTATATTTGTGTTTATCATACCTATACTGCCTCCTGTATGCAATACAGATATTCTGAAAGCCTGTTTATTTAGACAAACGTTGTCAGTTACTTCTTTCAGTGATAGTGAAAAAAGATACATTCTAAAAATTAAGCTGTAAAGATAATATTTACATACAACTTGTTTCTGGCGGTTTTGGTCACTCTGCCTTGTTTCAGGTCATCAATGTGTGATATTTTAGCAAAACGAGCACTGTGCAAAGTGTATTTTTGTGAGTTTATTGCAATATTGTAATAGTTAGACTGCCTGTTCGTCATCTTGAGAAGCCAATACTCTGCCAAGGGCCTGATAGAGAGATTATGATCCAGAATGGTCAAGCATCTCAGACATAGCATCTTTATGGTCCCATTCTCATCTTAGCTAGTTGGACTGTATTCCTCATCATTTTGGGCTTTCGGTAGCTGCCTGAAGGCTTCTACAGCAGTAAATCTTGTTACTCTAGGTCTGTTATCCATGGTGCACCACAAAAGATAATAGTGTAGTGATTAGGAATGGACATTTACTATAAAATCCAAAGCCTAATGTCAAAAACATATCTCTCTGGGGTCATAAATTATCCCACACAATTTTCCACTACCATTGCCACACCAATGAGCCAATTCCCGTAAAAATAAACTATGAAAAGTTGTAGGAGAAGTAGAGTATGTGAGCCCAATGAATCCTGGCTTTGTCATCTTGGAATATGATATAACATGCCATCAGGGAATAAGAAATCCACTGATGGAGTAACCTGGTCATTCAGGATGTCCATGTAATCAGCTCATCTCATTCTTTGGGCACATACAGTATATAGTGTTCCTGAACCTAAAACTGACTGAATCCAGTTGGAGACTTTTTTTTTTGGACCAGGCAGTGTATCATTGACATTTTTAAAAACCCAGTCCCTGCACTTTCTCATGTGTTACTTAAAAAAGCTGTGACGTCGTAAACTGGCCCTAGCAGGAAGAGTTATGTCCACGGATTAGGGCTATTTCTCCCCAAACGCTGTTAAGATGATGAATGCCGCGCTCAGTTCCCCGCAGCTCACTCCGATCACGCCGTCTGATCGATGGCCCGATTATTTTTAGGTTTTCTCCCGCACACTTTTTCTCCTTTTGAAGAACGGAAGAAGAAGAAGAGAAAGAGAAAGAGAAAGAGAAAGAGAGAGATGTATGTGGGTCACTCGAACAGAAACGGTGACATCACACTCCAGGGGCCGTCTGATTGGTTGATTTTGTTCAATGGAAGGGCAATTGGAAGGGTGAGCATCATGTTAGTAACGATAAATCCTGCCTATCCCCAAAGGGACAACGGCCTCATAGTGGGTCTGGTGCCTGCAGGTCTACATATCTCTGCATATGCCTGGAAACCTACAGGTTTCATTCAACTCAGTCTTCTCCTTTTTCAGATTTTCAGTCTACTCTTTAGCTCACCTGATGTCTGTTCATTGCTATTCACATGTGGTTTCCTGTCCCACCCCCTCGGGGGGTGTCATTGTTCCCAGGTGCCCCGACTTCTGTGCGACTCCCCTGCAAACTATAATTGGAACAATACATCATCACTAAGGAGCAGCCATCATGGGAAGGATCATGGGAGGCATACACACACTGTACACACTACAGACTAACATTAACATCTTCAGCAGAGAGCTCAAACTGTGGTTAAGATCGAGACAGAGTTGTTCTCATGTGTAAATTGTGCCTTGTTTGATCTTATATGAAATGTATTTTATCTTTTGTAATTTAAAAGCCCCCTGTGGACTAGTGTTGAAAACTAGCACATGTGCTATAACACTTACAACAATGCATCTGGTTCGTCCAATGTTACTGTTATGTCCATATTAAATAAATAAATAAATAAATAAATAAATCGCTGTGAATGCCTGCACCACCCCCATCCAGCCTGTCTGTCCTTGGGAGAGGATCCCCCCTTCATGTGGTCCTCTCTGAGGTTTCTCCTTCTGTCCCAATGGGTTTTTGAGTGTTTCCTTGCCAAGAAGGAGGGTGTAAGAACAGGGGATTCTCCAGCACTATTAATATTCACTAACTGTCTTTCTTTTTCTTGTGAAGCCCTGTGAGGAGACTTTGTTGCGATTTTGAATACATTTAATTGAAAAATTTAATTAATTTAGTGTCACAGCAGGAGCCAAACACGCTGTAGGATTAATATATTCAGTATGACAAGAAGTTACATCAATGTGGGATTTTATTTTTGATAGCCTCGTGGATACACCATAAAGCAATCATTGCATTTCAGATGGCAACTTTTCAAAACTATAAAGCCATTTCCAATATTGAATAGATCATTTTATTAAAAACATGTACAGTAAAGATCCAGAACTCCTCAGTGGGATTCTGTTTACTTTGGAAACTGTTATTTATATCATTTTACTTCCATATTTAACTTTTTGCTTATTGTTGCCTTTTTTTCAATTCCAATGCTGCTCCAATGCAATAATACCATAATAAAGGCTTTTCTTTTCCTATATATTTTTCTGGGCTTTTACATGTAGCAGTAAGTCAAATTTCACATCCAAACACTGTAATTTTAAGACCCTACCAATGTCATGTTAATGAAGCTGGCCCATTGAACAAAGCAGGGCCATAGATACTGTGAACAGCCTTAGAACAAAGCCCAAGGGTAGGTCAATATAAAGGCAACAAGCACTAATTAGGTGTCCAACCTTTGGAACCAAGAGAGGTGGGACTTAGAGGTAACTCCTCCTTAAAGACCCACAAGCTCGTCAAATTCAGCTCATTCGCTGACGAAGCTCTTTGGATAAAGATCGAAACGTCCTCCACTTCAACTACAGAGTACAGATGAAGACTGAAGAATCTGTACGTACGATGGACAACTCCTGTACGACTGAGAACTTACACAGATGTATTTTTAAGACCACAAATGCAAAAAAAATCTGTGTATTCCATTTGCATACATTCCAGCAAAGTCCAGCAGAGGAATGAGGGGGAAACTTTAATATTCAAGTGAGAGTTGGACTTCTTCCTAAACTTGAATGTGTTTTACATAGTTATTTGTATTTTCAATGAACTCGTGCAGCAAAAATAGTCGAGCAATGTCATTATTTTCCCAAAAATTTAGATTTAATGGCAGTTTGAATCGTTTTGTCACTAGTCAACATTTTTCCCATTCCAATGCTGCTCCCAATTCTCCTTTTCTTCCACAGTAACTAAAATTTGAATCTTTTTAAAATGATTTCAATTAGGGCTGCACGATTTTAACAAAAACCTAATTGTGATTTTTCAGACAGAAATTGTGTTGTATATTTTTCATGCAATCCACTATTGTCTAGGCGACTGAAGTGATGATGCCAATTATGAAAAAAAAATGCTAAGATCAACTACCGGTAATCGTGCCTTCTTTTCATCGCTGTGACCGATATTATTGTCACTGCTCGAGTATTGTCAGCAAAATATACTTCTAAAACTGCTAGTATACATTGCAGTAGTACTCATTTATTATATTTCAGCTTCATGAAACGCTGTAGACACAAGGACGAAAAAAACCCTCAGCCTTTGGAGTTAGGTATGTCGATTTGATTAATCTTGCAGACATAATTTCAATGCTCGTATGCAAAATATTTGGACATCGTTTAAATATTTTAGGCCTTCATTTTCACACAGCTCTTCCAAAACCTACTGTTTATTCTTCATTTTGTGCACTCATCTGGCAATATCCTCAAATAACACAAGAGAAGAAATCAAATCTTCCCTTCCCTCCCAGACGATGTAGATAAAGGCTAAAATGAAACAATCTGATCAGAAGCAGACTGCGATTTGGATGATGGATGGTTCAGTGAAAACCAGAGCTGCAGGGGATCATGGGAAATCCCCAGGACATCTCATTAAAAACAGACGTATTCGCTTATATATGGGACAGGCCAGACAATTGATCAACGCAATAATGACTTTGAGTTGACTTTGACCAGAGGTTTGGACACTGGAGGGCAATATCTGTGTCAAAATTAATCTATTATTGGAACATTAGACACATTAGGGAGAAACCTTTGGACGTTTGGCAGTGTACATTATTCATTAATACAGATCTGCTATACATATGTAATTCTTGACCCACTTTCAAGGTTGCCACTCTTCACTCTTTCCAGGATTTTCCAAGACAGTTCAAAGTAAGTCAAAAATACCTAATCGCATTGCGTCCCTCTCCGCTCCCCAGTGCATAGTAGTGGTGTAGTAGAAACCTATATTTATTCTGGTCTGAAGAGGGTCGGCCTTAGACATGTGATTGTATGTTGCTTCAGTCGGTCACAAGCTTTTGAGAAAAAAAAGAAAACCAACCCACTCATTCTGCTTAAAAAAAACAAAAAACGCTGCACTGAAAAATGATGGCACTGGGGGGAGTCCTCCCAAAGGAAAATGTTCAAATATCAGATCATTTTTCCTGCATTCTGGAGCATTCCCGAGCCACTTTTCTTTTAATCTTAAGTTATGCACTTTACCTATACATGCATTTATCAGCGGTTATTTGCCAATCTCCCATTCCAAACAACAATTTCAATATGATCTTGATGATATATTGGCCCCTCTAGTTTGGTTTTGGTGGCGGTGGGGCGTTGAGGTGAGGGTGGGCCGGCTGAGGAATTTGGGGGTTTTATTGGCTCGACCTACGGCGACATGTGAATACTGAACACTGCCTCCTGCCCAACTGAGCCTCGGACTGAAGTGTGGCAGAGACAACTTTTATGTTCATACTTCGACGAACATTATAACAATCCAACATGAAACAAATATATGGAAATGTTATCTTTTTGCTTAAATCGCTCAGCTCCATTATCAAGCCTTGTTGTTAGGCGTATCTTGCTTGAATACTACACATAATTTAATACGTTTAGCTAAATAAATTCACAAAGAAAAGTTAAGCCAACAGTGTTTATTACATGGTCAACAAATACTGAGCAGTTTGCAGTTGAATGTTTGCAACTATCAAATTTAACTGTACATATTTAGGCACAGACCTCTAAAACAGTGGTTTTCAACTGATATCGACCATAAATCGATAATGCCAAGTCAAAACCCAAACAAGAATTGAATTTAGTATTTAACGAATGTATAATACTATATTTTCCTACAAATTATACAGTGCCTAACAAATTTATTAGACCATCTGTGATGAAAACAAGAAACCATAAATAACAAATGGAATAGCAAAATAGTCCTTGTTGACAAATAATAACCTAAAATGTCACTATTTAGTACGGCCACCTTTGGTCCTGATAACGGCTTCATTCTTGCTGCCATTTTTTTTATGTAGCTTAGCAAAGTCTTTTTTGTTATTGAGTTAAATAGTTTGTAGCAGTTCCCAGAGACTTGCTTTTGGATGAGACTTTGGTCTGATCCATTTTTGATTTCACTTAATCCCAGATCTGTTCAATGGGGGTCAAGTCGGGACTTTGGCCTCAGTCCATCAGATCCAGCTCCAGATTCCTTTTTCCTTAACCATTATTCACCTTAATCAGGAAGTTGTAATGGAGGCCGCCATTTTGTGTTTCTGGTCAAACTGCAGGTCTGACGAGCTGATATTGGCTTGGGTTTTTGGTGAAACATGTAACATTTACAACAAACTGCTGTGTAAATATATCCATCAGCCTTGGTCCTTTAGAGTTCCTCACAGACAATTAGCCAATTACAGTCACAACAAAAAGTAAGTGATTATATCTCTAAAAAGTTATTTTAGGTGACTTTTCTTATGTCGTCCTCCCACTGACACTAAACCTGAGCCACAAACTTACTTCCTTGGAGTGTTTTTTTGTGAGTTTTTTGCTCATTTCTCATTTTATTTTCTTCACTCTCTTACATAGACAACAATGGAAATCCCAGCTCACAGGAAGTGCTAATAAAAACAGGAAATGCTTTTACAACAAAAGTGGGCGAGGCAGAATAAGGTGGATAGAAACATAACGAGATTGGTAAACAGAAATACTGTTAAATTATTGCAGCAGGGGAAAACACCTCATACTGGGTGGTGGTCTAATACATTTTTTAAGCACTGTAGCTGAATAGGTGTTAAATAACTCTATGAAGCCAACATTCTTATCAAAATAACTCATTTTTACAGACTCAGGAATGTTTTGGTAACTGCTATCACAAAAGAAATGTAACTGGGGTACAGTATGTTTCAAAAGACCTGCTGTTTTAGAGGAACCAGTGACTCGGATACATTTGTGAGAGCGCAGCACACGTTCACAATCTTATCAAGGTACATGACATTGTTCTCTTTGTCAATCTCAGTAAATGTAATGGGCACGGTGCCTTGCAATAAGGTGTATTTCTGACGAACAACCCCTACCACCCGTTCGATGTGTTTCCTGATCAACGCCAAGCTCCGGGTGCTTTCGAGGTCAACGGGATCCAGCTGCCTTTTCCCACGAGTGAATGCTGGAATCGTTGTGTCATTTTGGAAAGACTGGACAGACTGTCTGGTATTAAAGCCGTGATCTGCCAAAACCAAGTCTCCCGGATGCAAGCGGGATAAAAAGTTACTGTTCTCTGTCACAAACTTATCACTTGTGCGACCCCCCCACCCGTTAGAAATGAAACAAATGGATCCCCGTGGGCTAGTACCAATCAGATACTTCATAGTGTGATTTGATTTGTGCGAAAATGCCAATATGTTACTCGGCTTTTCGATAAATATTTCAATTTGGTCGATGATGCAAACTGTTTTTTCGAAGTGTTCGTTGCGGAATGCGTTCGGAAGAGTTTTACTTAGAATATCTCTTTCGGGCCAGACAACAAAACGAGGAACTATTCTGCAATACATAACACTAATGCAGTTCTTGAAAAGTTTTGAAACGGTGATGGAGTCGACTTTGAAATAAAAAGCCAAAAAGGCAAAGCTTAAATTCATTCTGAGCTTCATTAACGTCAACATAAACTGATGAAATATCGTTAGGGCCGATTTCTTTTGTAGGTGTGGGGAAATTAAATTAAAAATTGCCATCAGAAATGAAAACGTAGGAAATCCAGTCAACATAAGAACCTGTTGGTCGCTGTTTCGAAGAGCAGATGCCCTTAGTTCAGTTTTAGACGTGTTGAGCTTTAGTAGCTGGTTTTCGGCCCTTAAGGCTTGAACCTCCAACTCGAGTGAATGAATTTGTGATTTGCAATTTTCATTATCACATGTAGGTCCAGTGTCACGGTCTCCATCTCCTTTAAAAGAGCGGGGATTATTTTCTGGCTGTATGTCGTCTGTGTTAGAGGAGGGTCCAGCAGAGTTTTGGGAGACGTGCTCTGATTCTGAGTGTTCTGTGACGGAGGAGGGTCCAGCAGAGTTTTGGGAGACGTGTTCTGATTCTGAGTGTTCTGTGACGGAGGAGGGTCCAGCAGAGTTTTGGGAGACGTGTTCTGGTTCTGAGTGTTCTGTGACGGAGGAGGGTCCAGCAGAGTTTTGGGAGACGTGTTCTGGTTCTGAGTGTTCTGTGACGGAGGAGGGTCCAGCAGAGTTTTGGGAGACGTGTTCTGGTTCTGAGTGGTCTGTGGCGGAGGAGGGTCCAGCAGCAGGGGAGTGAGGAGCCATGAGTGCTTCAGATACTTCTTGCTCTGGTCTTCTATGAAGTTTGTCCTTGAGTTTTCTTCTGTTGAAAACTGATGGGATATAGTCGGGTGAAAACGGATGGTCACTCTTTCTACCTAGGACACAGAACTCAAAGTTAGTAAGAAATCAGTCAGATTACAATACAATTACAATGAGAAGTGGTAGGACTATTATGACTAGAGTCTAAAATATAAATTCAGCCTATGCGGACTACTGATTTTACATTTTTGGCAATGTCTATATAAAGATATAAGTCATAAATGTTTTGAGTAAACAACATGTCCAGTGGTTTAATATTAAGGCTTTTCTGTCACGCTGCCACAGAGAAACATTTTTCTTTGTTGGCATGTTATATCATGAAAACTATGGACACAGACCTTGATTGACAATAGCTACAACTACTATTGTAAACGATAAATGTATCTGTGTAGTTACCTGAAATGAAATGGTCACTGCACAAGTGGAAGTCTTTGAGTGACAGGATCCAATGCTTGATCCTCATCGCTCTTTGAGCCCGTATTAACGCAGACATCCATCTTTGCCTCCGAGCTGGGTCTTGAGGAATGCGATAGAAGACCGTGTCTTTAACTTGGCCGCGTTGGCTTGTGCATCCAGGGGCACAACATGAGACAACTATTGTTGCAAAAATGGAAAACCCTAAGTTACTCGGTTTGTTTGTTTACAAGTTCTTTCCCTGCCAGCATGGCGCTCCGTGGTGCATGCTGGGATTGTGAGACGTCATCGCTCTATTGACCAACATGCCAGTTAATAAAACTGCTAAACTAGTAAAAGTAGTTCCTGTAAAACCGGGGTGTAACATCCCTCTGGCCTGTGAGAGGATTTAATCTGACTAGACTCATAAAGCATACATTTAAAGTATGAAAAAAAAATCTCTCGTCCATTCCTGTGAGGAGTTATGATTTTTTAAAGACACACAAGTGTACGCCATTATTATTATTTCTGCACAAATCCATAAATAAAATAAAATCTCCATAGAGGAGAAGCCTACTGTAGAGTGCATGCATTAGTTTGTGGATTATCAGTACAAAGGCAAAGATTTGTAAGTCATCATCTGTGTATCCAGGAAAGCATCCAGGAAGCTCTGTCATCGTGCCATGTTCATTCTAAAAGCTACACCTAAATAAAAACAACTCTTTGTTGTTTAATTAGATCCATTCTCAATGGGCCTCATCCATGAATATTTTCCTAAGAAAAAGTTCTTATGTACAACTTAGGAGAAACTTAAGAAAAACTTGGGTCTGACTATTAAGAAGACAAAACTGTTCTTAAAGAGAAATGCCCCAAATTCATGACGATGACACTAAGAACACCACTCCCCTCATTATCAGGACATTTACATCATATTGACTATGGAAATACAAAGACACGCCCTTTAATCTTCCATATATGGGTATGAGCAGAGCATGAGGCAGTACTCCTGATTAGGGCCCGACCGATACATCGGCCGGCCGATATTATCGGCCGAATTTCTTTTATTTATTTTTTTTGAAAAATTTCTCTCATTTTTTTTTCATCTCGGCCCGCGAGATGATTTCACCTGGCCCTTAACTTATAGAGCACACATTTCTGAACATGTCAAAAGAAAAAGCAAGTCTCTAGCCCTTTCCTCTCAGGAGTTATGGATGTAAATAAATAACCATAATGCTCACTCCAGCTACTAGGGGGCAGCCAACATTTAAAAACGGTTCCACACCTGTCCAGCAGAGGGCACTGACACTGCACTATTATATAAGATACAAAAACAGAAGGGGTTCTGTCACTGGTAAAAGTGTTGTTTTTAGTGTTTTACAGCCCCCTGGTGGTACAGGCTGGTAATATAAGTGTAAGCCATTATTATTATTTATCAGGCTACAGTCCTGTAGGGCTTTGACCAATTTTAAAATATCAATCAAATGGTCTGAATTATCACAGTGCTAATTAGTATTACTAATATATAGAAAAAATGTTTTGTCAATAG
>OMNZ01020473.1:0-12020 GCA_900303255.1 Lesueurigobius sanzi | reverse complement strand
ACACACACACACACACACACACACACACGGAGGTACACACACACACACACACACACACAGGACTACATCTACACTGCTGAGGTCTAACAGAGGCCTGGAGGTACACACACAGGACTACAGCTACACTGCTGAGGTCTAACAGGGGCCTGGAGGTACACACACACAGGACTACAGGCCTAAAGGAGAGTTAACTTAAACTCGTGTATATTTCAGGCCGGTACGATCTGGATGGACAAGGTGAAGGCTGATGTTCCCTTCGTGGAGACTCTGAAGGAAACCATCACAAACATGGAGCTGCCAGCGCTGCCTGAGAATGTCTTTATCAACTGGTAAGTTCTGACTCGACCTGAGACAAAGCTCAGTCACTACACACGGCTGCTATTTTCATGCTTCAAAAAAAAGTGTTAAATCGAAACCTCAATAACACTTCAATTATTTATTGTTACAGAAAAACAGTTGGTAAAAAGTCAATAATTATCTGTAGTTACTATTTATGATGTTTATTTTCTTCTTTACAAAGTAAACAAGCTGCACCTGCTGTAATGATAATGTGGGTTTTAGGCTGAATTAATATTTTCTGTCTTTCAACCTCAGTTACTCAGGTCCACTATGATTTTCTTGAAAATGTTCACATCTACAGTCTCCCCACAGACATTTATATCATATGAGAGCAATATGAACATTTTAGACATTTTACAAGCTGTTAAAGCCTTCAGAGGATACGTTTACACAGCAGGGCTTAAGAGGTTAAATCCAATAATCCAAAATGGATCAGTTCTGAGCCGTTCTGTCTTATAGTGTGGACCCAGCTGCTCTGCGCTACAGCCACATGTTCAAATCAATGCTAATTGTTTTTTTTTTACAATGACCAAATCCTCGTCAGCCCTGACACATATATAATTTGAGTATCATGTCATCTTCACAGAGGCATTATTTGAATGTATAAAATGTGAAATATCAATGCACAGACATCCTAATGAAAGATTTTAAACCTGTTTTTAAAATTGAAATGCATGATATGTCCACTTTAACCTCTTAAACCCTAACAAGTGCCCAATTTGGGTCTTGGGGAAGGAAAGAGACAGAGAGAGGGGAAGGAGAAAGATTTTAGTGCCCAATTTGGGTCCTATAGGGTTTAAGAGGTTAAATATAGATAATCCCTCTGAACAAACTTTAAAATATAGTTAATGCTGTAAAGTTTGGAGTCTATGAGCGACTGAAGTGGAGATGTTGTCGGCACAAAAGGAAACACCCACACAGTCACTGGGTCACTCAAAGGTCAAATACCCACTAATATACACTTTTTATTTAGCATAAAAAGTTCCTCAATGCAGTATAAAGCATGTACCACTCTTACTGTTAGTACTTCTACTACTACTTTCCGTTTTGCTGCAATGATTGAAAGTGTTTTCTTTTGTCTCCAGTGAAAGTGAACTGAGTTACCAGTTCAACCAAGAGACCATGACCATCTACTTCCCAGTGCCGTACGGAGGCAGGTCTTCAGAGGAGCTCCGGGTCCCAGCAGAGGTCACGACCCCTGGCCTCGACGTCCAGCAGCTCGGCCTCTACCTCAGCCCCAAAACCATCCCCATCCCAGCCTTCACTGTCCCAGCAGAGTTCCAGCTCTCTGTCCCGCTCATGGGCAAGATGGAGATGAGCAGCAGACTGGAGAGCAACCTGTACAACTGGGAGGCACTGGTGTCACTGGGCAACCACACACTGGACTCCCCCAGTTACAAGGCTGAATACAGTGTGAAGGGAGAGAGCCCCATCAGGTGGCTGTCCTTCACTAACGCAGGTCAATAGCTTTGTTATTCTACTGTGTCTTCTTTACACTTTTCAACTAATCATCATGTAAACTTTACATGTTGTGCATCTTGAAATAGACGTCATTTTGTCAGAGAGTCCTGTATTTCAGCTGCAGTGAGTTTTTCTTTTCTCCTGAACAGTTTTCCTGGCAGTTGTTGAAGGTCATGTAAAGGTTAGATCAGGGACATTTGAGTAGTTTCTGATTCATTATCATTTCAAAACAGTAAACTCCGTTCTTTGCCAATCAATGGGTCACACAAACCACTGACCATGAGTGGGACAGATTTATGTGTTATCATTCACTCAATGGGAAATGGACAAAAGATTAAAAGGGGATGTGAACTTAACCCTTTAAGCCCTATAGCCCCCACAGTTGGTGCCTCGCTTTCAGATACAGTTACTGACGTATCTGTTTTATGCAGCAAAATATTCCAAAGTTGCAAATTAGTCAATCAATCAATCAATTTATTTTTGTAACGCCCAATATCATAACAGAAGTCATCTCAAAGGTCAAAGGTCGTATGGACAAAAACAAATCAATATCAGACTCAATAATGATCAAAAATAAGTCACACACGAATGAAATGTCTGGACCAGATGTAATGTCCCGTGAATAAGTAAATCACTGAGAGTAACAAGCTTAGAGTATCCCCCATCCTTAGACCTTCCTCTACGGCCAGGAAAAAACCCAAAAAAACAGAAATCACATGGTAAAAAAAATTGAGGAAACCTTGGAGAAAACCAATTTAAAGGAAGGATCCCTCTCCCTTGGACGGATGGGCTAGTGGTGAATTTTGGTCGACCAGAATCCAATAGCAATGTTCAGCAAGAGTTGCAGAAGAAATTTAAACTGGTAAACGTCCCCGGGTGGACTGGAGTCCTGCAGCAGTGTTCAACATGAGGGGTAGGCGTGGCCGACACGAGGGGTAGGCGTGGCCAACACGAGGGGTAGGCGTGGCTGACACCTGATGTGGGATTATCCATTTCTGTTGATATTTGCCACATCACAGGGAGGAAAAAGGCCTTTATGCAGGAAAGTGTGTTTTTTTCAGGCGGAAATTCATTCAAACCTATAACAACCTCATTTTATTGTCAAACATCATTTATTATTATTTCACTTCCATCGTCGTCCCTAAACTCTACCAAATGTGTGGACACCAAGATTAGCCATGTTCACCTATGATGTAAAGAAATGATATTTGGAGAAAAAGGCCTAGAAAGGGTTAAAGGGGATGTAAACTTAAGGGGGATGTAAACTTTTGGCCACATCTGTAATGCTTCTGCCAGGGTTGATGAGGGTTAGGCCTGGAGCGCCCCCTACAGCCAACAGCTCAGTCTAGCTTCACCTTGTTGCATCTTGTATGAAAAGCTTTTTACAAATAAAGTTTGATCGATTGATATTACATATTTTCTATTAATGGTTTCTTTGTTTTCTGTCTTAAACAGGAACTGCTGAGCTCTTTGAAGAATTCAACGGTGTCACCACTTCCCTCTTCTTTGGCCTGAGGCACGAGCTTCTCCGCTCTGAAATCAAAATCCGCAACAACTTTGGCATTACTGACAACATCTGGTCAGGAGGCAGGATCGTCATGACCGCCAAAGGACCTGGGGTGGACACGTCCTTGAGCACCTCTGCACAGTTCACCCTGGCCCCAGCTATGCTCTCCGGAGACATGAACTCAGATGCCAGCATGACCATTGGACCAATCGAGGCCACTTGCACATCCCAGAACACCTTCTCCTTTGAACCAGCTAAGAGGGAAGCCAAAGCCGAAAGCACTGTGAGGTTCAACTCCGATATTGTGAAGCTCGCCAACAAGGTCAAGATGTCGTACGCCAACAGTGAACTGGTCATCGACTCCAACACCAACATGAACAGCGAGCCACTTAAGCACACCACCAAAATCAACGTCATCTATAAGGACGTCAAGCTCACCTTCCAGTCCGACTCTGTGACCAAGGCAAGCGAGGAGAAAATGCTGCGTAGCCAGATGGAGTTTCTTGCGTCCGGAGAGCAGGTCACACTGAGGATTGAAAATCAAGCAGATGATTCGTCAAACCGTGCCTACTCCCTGCTCACTGGTTCCCTGACTCCGTCCGGTTTGGAGGTCAACTCAGATGCATCAGTCAACATCTTTGCAAGCCTCGCCTCTCACAAAGCAACCCTGACTTTTGATAGCAATGGCCTGACCACGAGCTGCACCACAACGGCTCAACTTAGCCCATTCACCTTTGAAAATGTCTTCCACGCTGGAGCAGATAGTACTGGGGCAACCATGTCCCTCACCACAAAGGGAGGCATCAAAGAGAACAAAGCAGAGCTGACTGTCGAAGGCAAGATCGCAAGCTCCGAAGTCTACCTCAACAGCATCATGAAAGGCAATGTCTTTGATTTGAACGGAAGGAACAGGGTTAACTTGAGGCTGAATGAAGATGGCCTGATCACCTCAAACAACATGGTGGCCTCTTACAATGACATTAGCACCAAGAACTCCCACACTCTTTCTCTGACCATGAAATCTTTCACATTGCAATCCAAGACAGACAACTTCTTGAACAGCGGAAACACCTACATGCACGATGTCACAGTCAACATTGAACGCTTTGCCACCAACGTGATTCTGAAGAACGAGATGAAGGTCATGAACGTTGACTTTAACAACGACGCCCAGTTCAAAGCTGTGCCCTACACGATGGAGCTGATGGGCACCACCATGGGCAAATACTTAGATGAGGAGGTGCGACACACGTATGAGCTCAAGTTCATAGACAT
Organism: Lesueurigobius sanzi; assembly: GCA_900303255.1. Lineage (NCBI taxonomy): Eukaryota > Metazoa > Chordata > Actinopteri > Gobiiformes > Gobiidae > Lesueurigobius > Lesueurigobius sanzi. The sequence continues at coordinate 7,438 of OMNZ01020473.1, read as the reverse complement.
GATCCTCTCTGCCAAATGTAACACCAACGGCAAGCTGTTTGACTACCACGTCACACACGCTGCTGATATGGAGATGTCCGGTCTGACCATCAACTTCAATGACGTGGCTAACCTGAACTCTCCATCAGTCCGAATGGATAGCGTTGTCAAAGCCAGTGCAGAACCCTTCTCTCTGAACTTGGATGCCATCTGTAATTCCAATGCCGATTTCTACTTCTTTGGGGAGAAAAACGGCCAAATGTACAGCAAGTTCTTGATGAAAGCTGAGCCGCTGATGTTCGTTCACTCCTTTGAACAGAGAGCTTCTGCCAGTATGAAAAACATGCAAGGTGACACCTTCCAGAGCAGCATGGACAATAAGTTTGACAGCCTGCTAACTCTAAAAGAGCAAAGCATCAACCTGAAAATGGCATCCAACGTAAATGAGCATACTTTCATTAATGAGCTGAAGGCCTTCAACAATGCAGAGAAAATAGGTATCGAGATGTCAACAGCTGCATCATCAACTTTGTTGGAAAAGAAAAGCAAAGACTATAGCATCTCTGGCTTTGTGGTCTATGAGAAGAACGGGGAAAGCCATATTATGATTCCATTTGTCGAGCATTTGCCAGCAGTGGTGGAAAACATCAGAAACGCCATGATGCGTATTTTGGACCAAGGCATCAATGCCGTTCAAGACATAAACAACAAATACAGTATTAGCGCAAGAGTCACCAACAAAATCACAGAACTGAAAGAGGTAATTGACAACTTTGACGTGAACCTTTTCATCCAAGATGTCAAGAAGTTCCTCAGCTCCATTGAAAGCACCATCGCCAATCTGACAACCAGGTTCCCTACGGACAAAGTGGTGGCTATGCTGAAGTCTGCCAAGGAGATGCTCATGGCTTGGATCAAGAAGTACAATATCATGGAAAGGGTAAACGTAATCTACAGCAAAATGGAGGAGATTCTGTCCAATTATGAAGTGGAGAAAATGATTGGGGCCTTCATGGATGAGGTTGTTAAGATCATGAAGCAGTACCAGGTGAGGGAGAAGATACAAGCCATGTTCACTGCCATCAAGTCCATCGACATCAAGCCTTTTGTCAAGAGAGTGATTCTGCCAATCCAAGGTCTTGTCAATGAGTTGTACGCTGTTGACTTCAAGCAGTTTGTGGAGGATTTCAATGACTTTGTCCTCAGAATGCTGCAGAAAATCCGCTCTTTTGACTATGAGACGTTCTCAAGTGAGCTGACTGAGACACTGAAGGAGATGGGCGCTGTTCCTTGCCTGGGGAAGTTGTCTGGAGAGGTCAAAGTCATTTCGCCACATTACAACATGAAGACCAATATCAATTTTGAAAACAACACCATCAGCTCTGACACTCCCGACTTTCTCCTCAGTCTCAAATCAAATGCTGACTGTATTTTGAAACCACTAGCATATTCCCTGGATGCCTCTGCTCAAGTCGCCCTGCCACGAAGGAGCCACTTTGCCTTTACCGAAAGTGTTAAGTTTGATCATTACACATTCCAGTTGGACCACCAGGAGTCGATGAACATCTACACGCACTCCGCTCTGGCATCTGCTGAAACAACCGCCAAGGCAGACACCGAGCTGTACAGTGGAGAGTTCATCAATAAGGCATCCCTCACTGTAGAAAATGGTCTATCCTCCAAATCAGAGACAAACTACAAGCACAACCTCCGATTTCCACCTCTGAAATTCCTCACCGACATGACCCTGTACCAAATGACAAGTTTGGAACTTCAAGATGGCAGCGCTACTTTGAAAATGGAAAACACTATTGACGGTAAAATGAACAGTCATGAGGGCAACCACAAAAGTGACATGGAAGCTGTACTTGATCTGCACACGGCAAAGATCACATTCAATGGAGTTACCGGATGCACTAACATGAAAGTTACCCAGAAATTTGACGCTGATATTTGCATCTTTGAACATGTTCTTGCTGCTGCTAAGATGGAAACTGAAGCTCCTTTCCTTAAAAACAGCATTGCAGAAGCTAAACTTCAGGCCAAGGTTGAGGACTTGACAATCGACTTTTCTGCATCCCACAATGCCGAGCTGGTTGGCAAAGTTGAAGGAACTCTTGCTAACTCTGTTGTAGCTTCTGTCACTCCAGACGATTTCACCTTTGAAGCTAAAAACAAGGCCAATGCTAAAGTTGTTCTCATTAATTCAAACGCTTACGCAGATATCAATCTATCAGGCAAAACAGACCTCCAGAATGACTTTTCCTTCAGCTTGAATCCCACGGAGCAGAGGGCTAGCTGGACAGGCCTAGCTAGATTCAACCAGTACAGATACTCCCACGTCTTCAGCATGGACAATGGAGAGAGAGAGATGAACGTTTTGTACCAAATCAACGGAGAGGCCAATCTGGATATGCTGAAAGAAAGATTCACCTTATATAGAATTGATCTGCCGTACGTTGGTATCACAATCCCGAGGCTGGAGGATGTTTCACTGTGGGAAGATGCAGGTCTCAGCAATTTCTTCATTACCACGCAGCAAACTCTGGATATTAGCTCCAATTTGAAATATGTGAAAAACCCAGACATGATCGTAATCAACATCAACATGGAGCCAGTCATAAATGCCATCAACACAAATGCCAACGCTCTCCACAGACGCATGCTTAACGGTAAGGACAAAGCCACTGAAGTCCTCACTCAGACATATGGTAAAGCAAAGGAAGAGTATGAGAAATACAGTGTGGAGCTGCCCAAGAGTGTAACAATCCCATCGTACAGGATCCCGATGATGAACGTCGAAACGTCCACTTACACCATCCCCCTGCCTGACGCTAGCCTGGTCAAAATGCCCTCTTTCCACATTCCATCAGCTCTGAGCAAACTGTCCATCCCCAAAGTCACACTGCCCAGAATCAACAGCATCAAGATCCCACGTTTGGGAGAGATGACGTATGAGTTCTCCATGAAGACTGTGATGCTCACTCTGAAAAACAATGCAGGCCTGTTCAACAATGAAGAAGCGATCACAATGAAGCTGGACGTCTCCTCCACCTCTGAGTTTGAACTGCTCTCTGGGAACATCGAAGGCAGCGCTGCCATCAAGACGAGCGATGGGCTGAGGGTGGACTCCAATTTAGTAATAAATCATGCAGTGGCAGAGATGAACCACAACAACGCCATGATTCTGTCTCCCGTTATGGACATGGACTTGACCAACTCAGTGAGATCTGGATCTCCGATCGGAAACTACGAAATTATGCAGAAAGTTAACAGAAATGAAGGAATGTTTGTGTCTCTGTCCGTTCCATCTGGGCTCATCGGAGCTCAAGTCATCCCCAAGTCCCTGACCAACATGAAGGCCAGAGTCTACGGGCGCTACCCGGTAAGAGGCCTTCCTCCTCTACCTTTTAGGAACAACCCCTCAATAGGCTGGGTTCACATTATAGAGATCTATTTCAGTTGGAGCAGGTGCCAATAGAGGGGAACGCCCCCTTTGAGGGTAAACCAGAGCCATTGAAATGAACGTGGAAATATCTACTGAGATGTTTTATGTCTGAAAAATAAGATTTTATGTGTTTCATATATTTGTCAAATATAAAAGAGAGGCTTCACAGAGAGGATCGTTAATGTTTTAAAGTGGGCTAAAGTTAGCAGGAAGTTAGCATGTTCACTCGTAGGTCAAAAACGAAGCAACATTGAAACATAAGAAGCTGCAAAATTCCTCACAGATATTTGGGCAAACTACTACAACCTTGCATTTTATCAAATCAAGTCACTATGAACAGCTTAACAGATTTCATATAGAAGTCCAAACATGCTAACTTCCTGCTCACTCTGTGAATCTTCTCTTTTATATTAGGGAAATACATGAAACACATAAAATGTTATGTGTCAGACATAAATGTGATGATCTCAGTCGATGTTTCCATATTCATATCAATGGACACAGCTTCTGGTTTCACCAAAAAAGAGGCAGTAAACTTGTCGGCTCCCCTCTATTCACATTATTCAGCCCCGCCCACTTTTGTTGTAAAAGCATTTCCGGTTTTAATAGCACTTCCTGTGAGCTGGGATATCCATTGTTGTCAATGTAAGAGAGTGAAGAAATAAAATGGGAATGAACAGAGGGAAAGGGAATACGTTTGTGTGGCTCAGGTTTAGTTTTAGTGGAAGGATGACATAAGAAAAGTCACCTAAAATAACTTTTTAGAGATAAAATCACTTGACAACTTCACTCACCAGTTTTTGAGAGGGATTTTCGAAAAATAAAATCCACACTTTAAAAAAACAATACACAAAGGTGAGCGTTGCAGTGGGATCTAGGCACTTTCTGTTGCTGTTCTAGGATAAGGCTTATACACAATAAAAAAGCATATCCAATTAATACCATAACAACAGTGAATAGGTGTGTGGTAATAAAGCATCCGAGGCACTCTGTTTTAGAAGTCCGATAATCTGACACAGACCTGCCCCTGGCGTTTCCCCTGATCAGCAGAAGTATCACATGATGGCCAAGTGCCTGAGGCTGTTTACATGCATGTCCCAGTCAGAAGGGGAAGCTTACACCCCCTACTGACTGAGGCCTTCTCCAGGACCGTCCCAGTCAGAAGGGGAGCTTACACCCCCTACTGACTGAGGCCTTCTCCAGGACCGTCCCAGTCAGAAGGGAAGCTTACACCCCCTACTGACTGAGGCCTTCTCCAGGACCGTCCCAGTCAGAAGGGAAGCTTACACCCCCTACTGACTGAGGTCTTCTCCAGGACCGTCCCAGTCAGAAGGGGAAGCTTTCACCCCCTACTGACTGAGGTCTTCTCCAGGACCATCCCAGTCAGAAGGGGAAGCTTACACCCCCTACTGACTGAGGCCTTCTCCAGGACCGTCCCAGTCAGAAGGGAAGCTTACACCCCCTACTGACTGAGGCCTTCTCCAGGACCGTCCCAGTCAGAAGGGGAGCTTACACCCCCTACTGACTGAGGCCTTCTCCAGGACCGTCCCAGCTTACACCCCCTACTGACTGAGGCCTTCTCCAGGACCGTCCCAGGTGTGAGAAAGGATCCTGGAGAAGGCCTCAGTCAGCACAAGCTTCCCTCCTGATTAGGGCTGGGTACCGTTCATGTTTTTTCGATACTAGTACCTTAACGATACTTGGTTTACGATACCGATACCTGAACGATACCTTTTTCGATACCTATACTAAATTATTGGTCATCTACACAAAAAAAGTTAATATTTTTAGTTTAAATGACCCAAATTCATCTTATTTATCTAAATTTGAGCTGTTTTAGTGGCTCATTTGACCTAATTCTAACCACTTGTTTTGACTTGCTTCAATAGATTTCTGCCTTTATTTAAATTAATTTACCAATGGGGTCAGAAAATTGGTCTTTGGGCAGTTTTATTTTCCTAATTCAAGTGAGATTACCTTAGAATCAGTAAAAATTTTCATGAAATAAACCAAATAATGTAGATGACAGTAGTTAGTAAATATGTCTAGTCAAAACTGCTCTAAACAAGACTAATATTCTCAAATCGAGTGATTTATCCTGGTGCTTGATTTTTAGTTTTGTTGTAGAACCATAAAACAGAACAATAATGATCATTTATTCTATAAAATACTGTTTCTTTTAGTGTTTTTATCATTTATTTGAGCTGAAACACCTCAGCCCTTTCTTTAGTGCAGTTTTTTCGGTACCAATTTATTTTTCAATACCGTACTGGTATCGTTTAACGGTGCCCAGCCCTACTGTTCACACATATCTATGGCCCTAGTCTTAGAACTATACTCAGACTTACAATAGGAAAGTAACGAGCAGTAAATAGAGAACCAAGAGAGGTTAGAGGTCAACTCCTCCCACTGGTTTCTCCTTAAGAGACTCACGATGGTGTCAAGTCATTATAAAGTGCTGTCTGCTTTTCTCCTTAAGTGTTTTGTTGTTAAGTGAATTTTCATCTTTTTCAGTCCGAAGAGGAGGTGGACATCGTGGGCCTGCAGCTGTCTGTGGAGCAGAGCCTGAACGTGCAGATGACCTGGAACATGGAAATGCCTTACAATACAATGCTTACTGTTAAGGAGGAAATGCCAGAAGTAGTGGAAGGTGTTATGTTTGTCACTGGTATGGCTGTCCATGGAATGTATGATCAATGTTTAAGAGTGGGCAAAAATGTGGCTAGATTCTTTGAGAAAGCTAAAAACAACGCCAGGGCCATGTTCAGACAAGCTGTGGAGACCGTGGCCACGATGGAACCTTACGAGTTCCTCACCACTTTAGCCGACGACGCTATTTTGACCATTAGAAATTGCCGTAGCAGGGTAGAAGTTATTTTTGATGCTGTTTACAAATTCCTTAGAGAAACCAAATTCCAAATCCCCGGTTATGAGGAGAGGATGAGTGGGTTTCAGCTGTATGAAGTCTGTGTCCGCTTTGTAGCAGATCTGTCAGAAGAAGCCATTGAGAGGATTCCAAAATACTTCTCTGCCTTGTTCACTCCAATAATTGAGTATTTTAAAGCACTTGAATTTCAGTTTTCTAACCATGTTGTGAGAGGGAGCGAAATTATGGAAGACTTTTCTGTCGCTTTCACCAGACTGCAGGATCAAGTTAAAATCAATGTTCAGAAAATTGGCTCTTTTTCTCTGGAGGAAATCATGAAACAGTTGAAGGCGCTGTCTCAGTTCGTCATGGCACAGAGCGAGAAGCTTCTGGAAGCCGTCAGATCCGTAGACGTGGACGCAATCACCAACTTCATTAGCGACGTTTACCAAGACGCGGTGAATTCCGAGTTTCTGAAAAGCATCGCCAAACAGTGCGAGAAAATGTACCTGATCCTCAGGGAGTACTATAGAACAGTAGCAGCGAGAGTGGATGAAGCGCTCCGCCACATCTCCATCCAGCAGCTTAACGATGACATGACGGCCTGGCTGGACAGGCTCATTAAGAATATCAATGCTTTCCAAAGTAATCTCATTGAAACACTGAAAGAAGAGAGTAAATCCATTGAACCATATGTTAAAGTGGGCGATAGGAACATGGAAATTGATTTACCGTTCCCATTCGTGAACTAAGACCTCAGTCCATCTTTAATGTCGATGCTAAATTCCAACATGGCATCTGTTGATAAAGTGTATGCTAACTCCTTTTGTAAGTTTAATTGTTTTTTTTCTCTCTGTCTGTGCAATTAAAGTGGTCGTATTAGTGTATTGTATTATTTAAAACCAATTTGTGTGATCAATAAAGAGAGTTTCTATGGCAAGAACGTTCTGGTCTGTTTCTTTGAGCTTCAATTTAGAGATTTCTGCATATTATCTTAACATATAGACCAAACTTATCATAGACCAGTAATTCTCAACTCCTCCAGCGTCAGGACTATTGATGGGATTCAGGGGCGATTTTAGACTTTCAGGTTTAGGGGCTTAGCACCAGGGGGGATGGGGGGGGGGGGGGGGGGGGGGTAAAAA
>OMNZ01020469.1:19054-33502 GCA_900303255.1 Lesueurigobius sanzi | reverse complement strand
GGGGGGGGGGGGGGGGGGGGGGGGGGGGGGGGGGGGGGGGGGGGGGGGGGGGGGGGGGGGGGGGGGGGGGGGGGGGGGGGGGGGCGGCCATCTGTCAGCTCGGCCCTGCCATACCCGCGGAGCAAATGGACACGGGCGGCCAGAGGAGAGGCTACTGACGCCCATCGAGCTATACCCAGTGAGCATAACGCGCGGCAACGGACTTCAACTGCAGCCAAAGAGCGGGGGCCTTGGTAGCACTAAAGCATATATAGACACATGCTCAAAAGCGGAACGGGCCATCACCCACAAAATCTGGCATGAGGTCTCTGTTTGTCTATGCATGTTTGTTTTTTTGAGTGGAGTGAGACGCTCTGCTGGGCCCCTTACTGTTTTAAGTCCAGATGGCAAATCATTTGATTAAAAAAAAAAGTTGATAGAAGTTATTTTTCTGGCAAAGTGTTCCCATCAATGCAGTGTTTTAACAAGACGCATTGGTGGAGAATCTGAGAGCGTGCAATGTTTCGAAGCGGCTTTTGGACATATGTATCATCTCTACAGGAATGTGGGCCCAATTAGTGCTATGTTTTACACTACCAAACATGCAACCCTGGATAGTCCGAAAATGAATCGGAATGACTGAGATTATGAATATGTCAATCAAGGGGTAATGCTTCATTGAACTTGGTGAGCATTAAAGTTAAGTATCTCAAGATCAGCCCACTGTGTGATGATGATAGAGAACACCCTCTGACGTAAACCCATAGTTGAGAGGCAGATGTTGCTAATGCAAGACATCTTTTGCTGAATAATGAGCACCATGTATTTCTTCTTCTGCTGAAGCGCTCTGATCTATATCTCCTGGTTTCTGTTATACCACGGAGGGAACACAAAACTAACCTCTGCATTTCTAAAGCTCATAACCCATCACCAAACTGGAGAAGTTCTGTGCTCAAAGGTCTGCTCATCACGACCTCAATGATTTTCTAACATGCCATTAGCTGAGAGTGAAACCCTGTTCCAGCTAGAGCCAGTAGAGGACATCCCAGTCCTCTTTGAAGTCCTGAAGAGCCCGATATCTCACTTCTTACTGTTTTTTCTTTACATAGATAATTCCAATCCAAAATGTAAAATATCAAACCTGAGGTATCCAAAATAATGGTTTATCATGCACAAACTATGCATTATATGTCCACTTTAGATCAAATTCTGAGTAACACAGCCTTCGTTGTTCAGGTCTAAATACTCTATAAGCCCTTATATGCAGCATTTTGTCATTGGTCATTCGTTCTGGTGCCCCAGCTGTTTCCTTGCGACTAGATTCAGGCCTAGCCACCTCACCATCTTTGTAGCAGCCTCAGCATCTCTGTCATATTCGAAATCAAGAAATGACATCTATATTCCGCCTCTGAAACGTGGGATTGTGGGATTTGGAGTGTTTTCTCCCGCTCGCTGTTGTCGACTTAATTGTGCGGCCCACTCAGAGAGGTCCTTTATGATGCCCTCTGGCTGTTTCGGAGAAGAACTGTGGAATGTGGCGGCGCTGTCTAATACGTTTCAGGTGCTGTGGGCCACCAGCCAGCCCCCACCCGCCAGGCCGCTTGCCTCATCCTGCCGTGTTTACTCATAGAAAAGTGAAAATGTCAATCCACCTGACACAAACTGAAGCCTCTGAAATACAAAAATACAAATTTGGTAGTGTATAGTAACAAACAATAGTAATAAATGTCAAATGTAGTATGGCAGTGTTGCTCTATTGGCTCAATGCACGCTATGGCTACGCTAGTTTCGTAGCATGAAGTTGTTAGCGTCAGTACTTCACATGTATTTCCTGTGGAGACTAGCTTAGAACTGTACGAATTATCATATTTGCTAAAGATTCCGCCCTCACTTAATAACTTGATGTAGGATGAGGAGGAGACGTCTGTCATTATAAGGTTAGCTTCAAGATTGTTTGTCTTGAAGCTAAAGGCTAGCATACAATAAATCATTTAATAAATCACTAAGTATCAAGTAAATCACTAAATAAAATCAAAACTATGGGCAAGACCATATTTTTTTACAGTCTAGTTCACATTTGCGGCACTTATTTACATGTATAATTCATCAAATGATTTATTAGCCTTTAGCTTCAGGGAAAGCTACGCAATAAGTGGTCATCTAGCAGGAAAACGCTGTCCACATGTAATCTTTGAAAAAATCTAGTTAGTTTAGGGATGTAAACTAATTACTGTATATTGGAAACTAATATGGAAAGGAAGTACGTGTGCTCATAACTTCAGTTCAGGGGAATTAGCGTAGCCACATCTTGCTACAAACCAATTAGTCACCTGACACCGTTTTAAGAAATCATACTTTTTTCTCTATACTGACCCCTTGTGGCTTTAGGTGGTATCTTTGTAGCACTATTCAATACCAAAATCCAAACTATTCCCCTTTCTTGCCTAAAAATGTAAATGTAATTTTTTTGAGTGATCTTCCTAACCCAGAATACACGCATAATAATAATTCACTTTGAGGACAGAATGGTGATTTAGTTTTTACTTCTTCATTAGTATTTTAGTCCTAATTTTCCATCTCTCAAAACCCATGGCTAGACATAAAGTAAACAAATCACGCAAAACACCCGAATGCATGTAATAGCTTTCGAAGGCACCTTTAAACTTCTCTCTCCTTCTCTCTGACACTATCTAACTCCCCCTGGCTGGTGCATCGGCGCGCACCGGAAAAACAGTGGAGATGTTACTGGGCTATATCCCCCCCTCCTCCTCCTCCTCCTCCCCCTCCTCCTCCCTGCTTCAATGGAAATCACAGGAAGTCCCTGGATGAAAGCTTTATTAGTTATTAAGGTTTAATGTTGATAAGGGTGTGTATGTTTACTGGAGTGCGGGCGGGCGGCGGTGCTGTGGAATGGTCCGAGAGGTACGGATTTAAGCAGGAATTAGTGCACACACAGGGTTTAATTAGGGGATCTGTTTCCATCTTGTTAGAAAGCTATAATGTGGGTAGGTTATGATATTAAATGTGGCGTCTTTAACAGTATACAACAAGAGGTGCTTACTGATTACAGGTAGAATATTACAGCTGATCAGGGTCGGTTCGTCTTCCAGCTAGGTAGTGATGCTCCTGGAGATTTGGTGACCAGGCGCAGAGCTGCTCCTGACAGGTTACCCTAAGACCCATTTAGCACCCAAGGACCCTTCTGAAGACACTGAGTAAGAATTTTTATCAGAGGTGAAAGTATGTCGTAGAGCCGTCCATTAGGGCTGCACAATACATCGCGGAAATATCGTTTAGCAGTATTTGGTGATCGCAAAATCATTCAAGTCTTCCAGCTGACTGAGATCAACACATTTTTTGCAGACACACGTAAAACAAACAATGCATGGAACTTAGAAATAAGCATTTAGTGTTTTTAGGAGTCTTTCTTTGACACCAGATTTGCCAAAAAACAAATGACTACTGATCTGTGCTTAAATAGCGTGAAGCATTGTCGTGTATAGTATTGTAATCATAATACTGCATGTCATAAGTTTTACATCATGCAGCCCTACATTCAATAACTGGAAAATCGGAGGCTTGCATCTTTCTCTTGCCATCTACTCATAGTTGTTGTTATGTCCTCGACCAAGACATTTCACACACTCCGCCTGCATCTTGTAGTGTGTGAACTGTCTGAACAAAAGGTGAAAAGATAGTAGCCCAAATTGTTATGCAACTTTGAGTACTTGGAGATTTTACCAAGATATACCATACCGGTGCATTATTACAACTACTATGGTATAATGTTTGAAGACTCATGTAAAAAAAAAATGGGAATGTGTGACGTGTTTTTGCTCACAACCTACAAATTGCACCAAACCCGTGTATAGAAGTGGTCCAGAAACAAGAATAAGTTAATAACTGAATTTCAACAAAAATGTCACATTGAATCTTGAAATCCTGAGGGGAATTTATTGCAAATGCGAAACAATTTTAACAGTGATTTGAAAGACAAAACATAGCAATATCACAGCCCTTTCTGCTGTAAAATCATCTGCCGCGTTCAATTCAAGATCTTCAAGAACACCCTGAACCTGAAACACTATTAGTTTAATCCGTGTGTTAAAAATGCAAAGCGGCCATTAGCCATAAACGGCCCGGTTTCCAGCCCTTTCATACGTCGTGTCCCATTTGCCGCGTGACAGCCGAGTGTGAACGCGGAGGAGACACGGGGCCCCTTTTGTCTGCGCGTTTGTCCCGCTGCCGCCTGGAGACGCCAACCTTAAGCCACGCGCCCGCTGATTAATCTTTAACATTTATAATTACTAATTAAGTTGGTAAGAGACTTTTAATGTAGTCCTCTTTCGGATGGGCGCAGAGAGGACAACAGATCATTAGCTTCAATAATGAACGCGAATGAGACTGATAATGGCCTGTGATAGGTGAATACTGACAGATACATTAAATGGGGCGCGGAGCCGAGGAACTAAGTGAAGTGGTAGTGGTGAGATAGGATTTAAGCTAACTCCGCAAAGGCATTGGAAGTCAAACGTTATCAAATGTTGCGTCTTTTTTATTGTGTTTTGTTCAAAGGGTGTGAAAGATTTCTTGGGTAAAACATCTAACCACGTTTGGAAGGCAACGATGGCGAGGAGATGGAGAGGCTGGTGGTTTTGCTGCTGGTGTAGAAGGATATATTCAGGAGACTATGTAACCCTCGCTACTGACTTATGTGAGGACTTATGACTCATCTTTGAAGTAAATGGTTAGTACTAGAATTGAAAAAAGTACACAATCTAAAGCCGAATTACTTCTCATGCTGATACTACTTATTTTTCAACTATTACCACTACTAATTTTCCTCCTGCTACTCCAGCAACTAGTATAGTACTAATGCTGCGGTCTCAAGCCTGGTATTGTGGAAAAATCGAATTTTAGAACTTTTAATCATGTTGTAGGCAAAAATTCTTCAGTCTTCATCTGTACTCTGTAGTTGAAGTGTAGGACGTTTCGATCTTACTCCACAGATCGTCATCAGCTACTGAAGGCCTGGAGCACGCTGTGGGTTTATATCGGGTAATCATGCGGGTAATCATGTTACAATGCCGTTCTCTCATCAAAAACATAGCTGGAGCTGTGTCTTAAGTCGCACCTTTTGTGTCCCCAAAGTTCCTCCCTACGTATCCAGGAAAAGCTTTCCTTACCTCTCCATCTCTGGCAAAGCTTGTCCTTTCATCGCAAGTGCAAAACCATTCACCGAAGCGACAGCACAACTTCTTTCTTTTTTTTTTGTTGACAGCGGCTACGCAGAAGAGCTGCAAGGGGAAGGGGGAGGGAGGAGCTTGCCTTGTTGAATCAGGAAGTAAGGGCATGTTTTTTTTGTTACTAAGCTGTTTTAGATCAATATTGCAATTTGTAACGACAAAGTGTAAGATAGTGATCCAGATGTGTTTGAGATTATGACCACATGCCTGCTACAAGCATAATACTCCATCTTTAAACCAAAAATAATAGTACTCATAAACATCATGTACTTCAATGCACTTAATAAGAGTAATGAAAAGTACTCATTACTTTCCACTTCTGATTTGTGGTGTTTATTTTAGTAAAATCACTAGACTAGACTTTTAATGCAGCCAAGAGTTGTCTCTACTGTTTATTCGCTCATTCTCCTTAGTTTTTCTCCCCAATGCATTAGCCATTCCTCATTATCACATTATTACATTAGCATGTGCATTATCGAGGTGGCTGCCCATTAAAACACTCATTTGATACAAGTTTTTTTTCCCCCTCCTTTCTGTTTTGTACCTAACGATGATGCTACCCCGGCACATTCGGTGTGCGTCTCTGTCCCACTTTGGGGAAGGTGCTTATGCCATAATGATTATTATCATTAAGAAGATATTAATGTGCTCGCTGTTTAGCCCCAGCTGCTCATCATGGCCAGAGAGAGGCACTGCCAACAAACGTCCCACCTGTCCAGTAGGGGGCAGGGTCACTGGAGGTCACGCACACCCACCACCGGGAAATTAGGCTGGATAAATAGAGATAAGTCTTCCATGGTGATAATCATACATGAGCATTAGCTGCAGTGAGTGGGGAAAGGCATTTCGTTTGTAATCAGCGAATGGCAAGAAACTTTGAAAAGTGAAAATGAATGTGGATTGAGAGGACTTTGATTTTGCGTGCTTTCAAAGATGTGGTTTCAGTGTTTTGATGTGATCTTTTCCTTTTGAGTGAACTTGCCACTAAAAATCATTCCAGCAACCACAGAAATGGTCTTGTATTTTTTGTTTTTTTGTATTTTATGTCTTAATCAGATCCATCTCTAAAAAAGACCTGGAGTGGTAATACACACAGCTTTTATTGTAGATAAACGTAGCTGCAAGTGAATGATACCTATTGTAATAAATGCTACAACATGTGACAACAGATTTTGATTAAGGAACTGGTGTGTTGAGCAGAATGCATGGCGCCGCGGCCCGCTCCCACATTTTGTGCATCGCCGCTTCATTAGGAGCTGGAAAAGAAAAGCGTAGTTACATTCATTTAATCAAACAAATAGGTGGGGCAGACCACATAATCAATCACAATCCTTATCCAATATGCAGCTGCACCGTGTAACAAGCGCCGGGCTCCTCTGCTGAGTCTAACTCATATTACACTGTAGTTTCATTATGCAAATAATCACTATTTACATGTGCCGCCGTAGCCTCTTCATTCATTTGTACTTTTGAATGAACATGTGCTTCTGCTTGAAACCTGCAGATCTGGCATTATTTACATTGTGCTGAGAGGGAGCTGCAATATTTGAGGAAGCCATTGGTCAAACTTAATGTTGTCTTGAGGGCTCAGGAAAAGACTATTAGTAGCCTTCTTTGGAATTAATCTATACAGAGCATTTTGTTAGCCTCGTATAATAATTGTCTTAACTCTCTTATACATGCCTTAGACAGAAGATGTTCTTTTGGTTGTAACTACACTTGAGTACAGACAATGATACTGATAATGATATGAAAGTTTAGAAAGTACAGTGAAGCAATCATTTCAATTTGGCCCAAAAAAATTGACATAGAACACTGACAACAAGCCCTGTTCACATCGTCACGCTTCCGTCTTTTCTCACTATTATCTTTTCTATGAATTTCTATGAAAAGCCTATGGAGAATTCAGTAGATGTCTAGCAAATTGGTCACTGACAGCAAATTTTATTGGGATAACCACTTAAAGGACATCCAAAACTGTCTATAGGACATGAAAGGTTCACCATCCCACACAGGTATTTTGTTCCACAACTGTTTTGTCGTAAAACCATAAACTAATGTCTAGCTTAAGTATGAGCAAACCTTTTTGATGCAGGGGCCACACCGCACACCGGGTTTTTGAACTTGCCGGGGGCTGGACCGGTTGCGGTTTGGGGCCTTTCAAACCATTACAATTTTAACAAAAGCAACAAAAGCAAACTGTTATGCATTGTATTTCTTCATCAGTGAAAACATTGGTCCAGTTCACTCATTTTAGCCAGTGCATATTGAGCTTGGTCATGTTTCGTGGGCCAGATTGAAGAGCTAGGTGGGCCGTGTTTGGCCCCCGAGCCTTAGTTTGCCCGCCTCTGGACTAGCTGGTGCGCGTGCTCATAGTCTGCAGCGTGGGAAGTGACGGAACTGTGAAAAGGGCCTATATGTATGATGACATGAAAAATAACTTCCCCAACCATCATCTGTGCAGGGTTAAGAGTTTTTCTAAGATGGTAATACCCCTGTACGACGAGAGCTAACACAAAGACGCTTAATGATGTAAGTACTACACAGTATTTTTATACACACCCGCCACAAGGGGTCAAAGTAGATAAGAAAGACACTGACACCTGCCCCCATCTTACAGAGGGACACCAGCACACTGTACAATCTTCAAAACAACCAATTAAACACACACGCGCGCGCTCGTCAGTAAAACACACATCCTCCCTCACACAAAGGTATCCGGTTGGTGGGGGCCCGTGTCGGTGGGGGCCCCTAGGCTGCTGAGGCTCTCGCGGTCCCAGAGTGGTTCCTAGGGCCGGGCTGCCAGTTGTTTGCCAGTGCTCTCCGGGTGGAATTGATTCAAATTAAAGCCGGGTCCCTCTCCTTCATCAGCATTCCGCCGATGAGAGTAATTAAAGCAGAAATGAATTCGGCTGTAAGCAGAGGAGCCGCAGAATCACTGATATTACAGGCCGGATGATGAATGCCTGGCATCAAGGGAGCTCTCGGGGGAGCGGGGGAAATTCACACATCTCTTTCTCTCCCTTTGCGTTCTCTCTCTCTCTTTTCATTCGCTTTTGTGTCTTGCTTTTTCCGCCGCTGCCCTCGTTGCCCGCTTTATTGTGCGTCTGTCTTTAATATGTATTATGTTGTCATGATGTGACGTGACCCCGTGTTAATTTTACATACGTTTAGAGATGTGCTCAGACGTCTTCATCTGTGATTCAATATAACAATCACGTTCGGAAATTGTTCTAGCGTTAACTAAATAACAGTTGAGTCATTTCAGCTTTAAACTGGGCTTGGAGCAAAAGTTCAGCTGCGTACAATAATAAAGGAGCTGTATTTTATTGCATGTACAAATTAACATACAAATGTGCTGTACATAAAGTACTCGAGCTGTATGCTACATTTGAATTGACCATATTGTCTTTTTTTTTGTTGCTGCTTTAGATAAGCACACACATCGAATAATCTAGTTATTCAGTTACAGTATATCCAGGAAGTCAGCTGATCTTTGTTTTTTGGCACATAACATGGATAAAATTGCATTAGTTACGAAATAGTTAGTTTAATAGTTTACCCGTTTGTTTGCGTTCAAATGGTGTTTATTCCTTTGGACAGCAGCGTTAATTTTGTCATCATTTTCATCAAAGTAGTATTTTTGATGACTAAAATCGGACTAAAACTAAATTTAAAACAGTTAATGATACTAAAACTGTGACTAAAACGTCTTGATATTTTTAGTCGACTTCTGAAAACTAAATTAAAATGAAAAAACGGACTAAAAACTTGAGAACTTCAGTTTGAAAGAGCCTCAGATCATTTAAATTCACTGTGAAAGGAACATGCTGTTATTTGTTCATGTGGGAGACGCTCCGTGAAGCAGAGAATATGATTAAACATGAACGTAAATTTGACTAAATTAAGTTTAGATTTAGTCTACTAAATTTACATGACATTTGCGTCAGCTAAAACTAGAATAAAACTACCGTATTTTCCGGAGTATAAGTCGCACCAGCCAAAAAAATGCATAATGAAGAAGAAAAAAATCACATATATAGTAAGTCGCATTGTTTTGGGGAAATTTATTTTACAAAATCAGAGACTAAGAGCAGACATTTCATCTTGAAAAGTAAGTTATAATAATAACAATAGAATAGAGAACAACAGCCTGAATAGGTGCACAGAACTCAACATAGCACATTGATGGTTATTCAGCTACACAAAGCTTAAACAACAAACTGAACAGGTGTCTGGTATGTTAACGTAACATTTTAATTAATATATAAGTCACACCTGAGTATAAGTCGCAGGATCAGCCAAACTATGAGAAAAAGTGTGACTTATAGTACGGAAAATACGGTATAAAGAATTGACTAAATCAAAAGACTGAAAAGTGTTGTCAAAATTACTGCTGGACAGTCAGTGTATGCAAAAATAAATCTATATTATTAGTTTTGGACATCAAATGCGGTTATCTTTCATGAATCCACATTTGTTTTGCCTGTTGTGGCTCCATTGTTGCCTTATTTTACGCTATTTCTCCCTTGTAAGGCCAAAACTATCTTTAAAAGTACATTTTAAACATATTCCACATTATGGCTGCCGCAATAGTTTGAAAAAGGCATTGCCAAGGACATGACTACTGACTTTTTCCTCAGCGGCGCAACCTGTCAAACCCACTGTTCTCATATCCATGTCTATTGGCATATTAGAGGCTAATGATGCTGCAAATACCAGCATTACCGCTCATATCAAAATACAGTGCACTTGTGATGAACCTGTTAGAACAAGGGCAGGCAAGGTGTCGGCAAACATATAGAAAGCAGGAGGTGTGGAGAAGTGTAATTATCACGCAGCGTTTTGGGGCCGAACGCCGCATTTTAGTGTGGTGTTTTCTGCAGGCAGAGCTGGAGACAGGAGCCGGGAGCTGTACAGATGATGCGATATTCTACCCAGGATGATTCAATGATCCCTCCTGTCCCCCGACGCTTTATTTTTGGAAAAGCACATCTTTAGCGAGAGCAGTCACAAGACCAAAAGACAAACAAGAGAAACTCGGGGAAACGGCGAGGGGTGGGTGGAGCTGTCAGGACTTTTTATAGTGTTTAAGGCTCTTCGAATGCAAGCTGCTCTTCGGAGATCAAAGAAGAATTAAGAGAATGGTGGCTTTAGAGAGTGATGGTTTTACTTTTACATGAAGAACACTATGGCTGTATACGTTTTAAAATGCTAAAGTAGTTAAGGGGAGACACTGCAGGCAAATCTCTTTTCGTTTTTTCGTTTTCTTTTCAGTTTTCAGTCAAGTTTTGGGCCAGTTTTTCTCTTAACATATACACTTTTGCATGGATTCAATGTTCCTCCTCAAATATACAGTAAGATCATTCTCTCCAAATGTTTTTTTTTTGTTTTTTTGCATGAAATTTCCAAATTAGTTGAACCTACAGACAAACCTTCGAGTTTTGCACAATATTTTGAAGGGTTTTTCAGAGGGGCTTTTCAAGATCTAATTCCTTGGTTGGTTTATTGAGTTTTGAACCCAAAAATAAAGGAGAAACAAGATTTTTTATTGGCGTATTGGAAAAACTAAACAAAGTGTCCAGAATCCCTTCTGAAAAATGTATAGTTGCAAATCTTTGATAGTTGCAAATCTTTGTAAATAATACAGTATCAGCCATAACTGACAGTATGCATTATTTAGTCCATATTACTTTGTCACCGAAAATATTGTAATTTTTGGCCATTTTCATGCCTAAATTCCTTTTTTTTTTTTTACTACAGAACACATGCAATACATGTTTGCAGTCACTACTATACAGCAAAAGCTTCCAATTGCTATCACTATCACTGCGTCGCCTTAACCAAATGTTATTGTGTGCCAGATATTTATTTTACAGTAATCACAATCATAGAAACCTACCACAGTAGAGTCAGAGAGGCACACACATACTCTCCCCAAACCAAACCAAACCGCTAAATAGTCAAACTTGTGAACAGCAGGGTTGGATGAAGCCGTCAGCTCCAGTTTTCTGCTCTCAAAATCAAATGGAATCGCACAAAGGTTAGCTCTTCGGGGCTTTATGCTAATGCGATATACGATTCTGCCACGGAATTTGCCAATGCATGTCTTTGCACTGTCTGACTCCGAGGAAGCGCCGAATGGTAATTGCGGTGACCTCTGCCCCTCCCTTACCCAGAATGCCTTGGGGGTAAAAAGCCCGAGGTGCTAATAAACAATACATAGATCTCTTCTTGTTTTTTATTTCACTTTTCTTGGCTTAATGACTCACAAGAACGGCCCACTGTTTTGAAAAACTACCGCATATCGAGAACCAAAAGGAGGCTGCATTGCATTTTAATTGTGCCAGAATAGCTCAATAAGATGTAAATGAATGGGAGTTCAAGCTTGGAGTTAGCGGCGGTTATTAAGAATTTAGCAGGCTGGCATTGAGCGGAAACACGCGGCAAATTATTAGAGAGTAAAGGAGGCAGAAATGCAGAGGAGAAGCAACCTGGGGTCCCTCGGAGACATGAAACTACAAACCCGGAGCCGGGGCCAAAAGCAGAGGTGAGAATAGGAGAATCGTAGACATGTTTGAGTGTAATCTGATGCAATGTTAAATAAAATAAGTAGTCAATATCTCCTAACTTATTGCATGTTTGACATCCAGTGCTGGTTCACTCGCAAGGACCACAACAGAAGTAGATTATTAATATTTATTAACAAAGTACGGTGGAATGGTTGGGTGACGAGAGACGGTGGGTGAGGCCTCCATCTCTGAAGATCACCCAGTAGACTGAGGACCCCCATTCCTGACTGGCAGAGATGAATGAACTTCCTAAGATGGATAAGATAGTTCTTGATGATCTCAATATAGCCTGAATTTAGCCTGAAGAAAAAGAAATGTAGTATTAGTTATTAGAGCTGGGACGATGCATTTGATATGATAAGGAGTTAGACAGGTGCTAAATAGCGAGTGCAAACTTGAACATCTTTTTGTGGCTGTGTTGTACCTAATTTACCATTTGAAATTGAAATCTGCGTGAGTGAAAAGCATGTGCTACTCGCAACTTGGTAAATGGCCCTAAACTGTTGTAAAAATGTATTAAAAAAGCATGCTACTGAAAAGTTTGAAGGGTTTATATTGAGTGCCTTGACACAAAATGTAGGTTTAACAAAGTGCTGTGTAACTGCTGGTCCAGAAATAACGATTAATAGTGCAAGATAAAACTGCCTCCAAACACTTAAATAAATAAACTGATAGGCTATTGCAAAAAGCCTGTAAAGTAGTTGGCTCTGCACGGCTCTTAAATACTTTAAAAGTGTTGAAAGTATTGTTACTTTGATTAAGTATTGATACTTGGCGTGTCGGCAAAGGCGCATTGCGAAGTATTGCGAAACAATATATTATCCCAGTCCTATAGGTTGAGTTCATGTTACTATTTCAGTTGAAGCAGGTGCCAATATGTGAGAGAAACAGTTTTTAAAAGAAATTTCCAAAAACAAAATGTACATAATTATGTTATACCTGATCAGCATTTGATAGTGGTTGCATTCACAAACCTGCCATGCTATTCTTATGGCTGAAAGTCCTTTCTACTGGCCAACGTCATGAACATGTTTTTGAGTATCTTTTGGTGTGGTTTTTATGTTTAAGCAGCTCTGAGCTCAACTACTTTCCCTCCACTCACTGCTTCTATTGTCAGGATTAAACCAGAACTAAACCAGGTCTAAATTCAGACAATATCACGGACTGAATCTGGATTAAGCCAGGACTAAACCAAGAAGTAAACGTAGGTCTAAACCAGGACCAAACTAAAAAGGACTAATGAAACGATGATTACCCTGGACTAAACCCAATGACTCAATCAGAAATAAACCAAGAGAAAACCGGGTCTAAATCAGGCCTAAACCTGGACAATATCACAAACTGAACCAGGATGAAACCAGGACTAAACCACTACAACACCAGGTCTAAACTCTGGACTGGAACTTAGACTAAAACAGGTCTAAACCCAAGAAGAAGCAGATGACTTTAGTCGCCTTTAGAAGACAATATAAACATGAATTGTGATCAACTCGAAATTGTGATTTAAACTAATGAAAATCGTGATAAGATTTTTTGGCCATATTGCCCAGCCCTACTCTCATTAGTACACCGTTTTTGTAAAGTTTGTTGCCATCGTTGCAAGTAAAGTGAAGCAGCCAGTTGTCGTCGGTACAACTCCGGGCCAAATCTTCCATGTCATTAGTTCTCGCTTCTCCTCTTCCCTTTTGAATCGATGATATGAAGCGTGAAGCAGGAATAGCGATACAGTCCAGGCATTTCTGCTAAATTATTTAGCGAACTGCATCTTTTTATAGACTCCGCTTTTACCTATGGAGGCCGCTAAAAGCTTACTACTTAGCTGCAGTTTGCTGGTCTTGTCTCCACAGTGGATCATGTTGCCCCATCATTTCTCTATACAGCATGTCTGGCATCGCGGACGTGGCACCATTGCTTTTGTTTGCCTTGTTCCAAACACCAATAAAAATACACTCAAATCTAAATCCCTGACCTTAAATGCAATGACACTCTTCCGATAACGTCCATGGGTCCCTCAAGGATTTACTGCAAGCCTACGAGGAACCGAAATGGGGTGGGGAAAATCAATGGCTTCC
Source organism: Lesueurigobius sanzi (assembly GCA_900303255.1). Lineage (NCBI taxonomy): Eukaryota > Metazoa > Chordata > Actinopteri > Gobiiformes > Gobiidae > Lesueurigobius > Lesueurigobius sanzi. The sequence goes on along the minus strand of OMNZ01020469.1, from coordinate 19,633 downwards.
CTCTCTCTTCCACTGTCTCTGGGCCTGGCTGAGTTACTGTAACAAGATGCTGCACTTAGAGGAGTCTTGGGAGAGCCGCAGGGAGAGAGAGAGAGACACTTTTAGGGACATGGGTGCCATTTAGGCTAGGACTTGAGCTCAGAAAACCACTAAAAGCAAGCGCGTGATCCCAGCCCACGTCCCCGAGCCGGGAGATGGCGGTGGTGGTGGCTTACGTAGCCCCCCGTGGGTTAAGTCAATGCAGAATGTACGTCGGGATTTTCAGGTCAAGGCGAGATCATTAGCGAGATTTTTTAGAGGTGGCTCTGAAAAGAAAGTGGGTGTGAAGGTTGGTGAAAGCAGTGTGAATGTGCAAAATGAGGTCTATGTTTTTGGAGGGAGATAATGTTCAAAGTCTGTCTTTCTAAGTTCAAAAAGAGAAAGCCTTTGAATACTGTATATATAAATACATTCACTACGGGAATTTAAGAGTCAAAAATGGACAATTAGAAATAAACAGCTTTATTGAGACTTTTTGTGGCAAAATAGTGTTAAACATATTTGAGATGTGAGGTCACACGTTGGTACTTTTTGGGGGGA